>JACEII010000313.1:49761-64698 GCA_014332785.1 Antheraea mylitta | reverse complement strand
TTCTCGATTTGGCCACCTCCTTGAGTCACTATTTGACCACCTCCTTGAGTCACAATTTGACCACCTCCTTGAGTAACTATTTGACCACCTCCTTGAGTTACGAATTGACCTCCGCCTTGTTTGATAGTCTGCCCTTTGCCTTGTGTGACGATTACGCCTCCACCTTGTTTGACAATCTGACCTTGTTCTTGAGATACAATGTATCCTTGACCTCCACTGATAGTTTGCCCATTTTCTTGTGTAATAATCGCACCACCTCCTTGCTTAACTCCTTGATTTTCGCCTTTAGTGACAGTTTCTTGAATCGTATACTGACCGACACCCTGTTTGACACCTTGACCTTGTTCTTGAGTCACAATTTGCCCTTTTCCCTGTGTCACTATTTCACCCTGTCCTTGTGTGATGGTTTCACCTTTACCCTGGAGTAAAGACTGGCCGCGTTGAGAAACGAGTTGTTGGCCTGTTTGATATCTGCCGCCACTACCGAAGCCTATAACAAAGAGTGTAACTTGTAAAATGTTTTTTGGAAATTAAACTATATAGTTCCTATTTAAGAATTTAAATAGTCGTAGCTCTATAAGAATTACTAGCTATTCCCATGACTTTGACCGCGTGGAATTATTACTATAGGCTATCGCTAACGCGCAGCAAAAATTCTCGAAAGGAAAAAACCCCGAACTTGTAATATTATTCATTAGTGCTCAGCTCCTATTAGTTTTAGCGTAATATAGCCTTCCTCGATAAATGAGCTATCTACCACTGACAAAAAAAAATCAAATCGGACCGCTACTTCTTGAGATTAACGCTTTTAACCAAATAAACAAACAAACTTTCAGTTTTATAATATTAATTTTAAATCAAAGTCTCCCTTCCTAACTTGGATCTAATTAGATACGATCGTTTTTAAGAATCTGTATTTACCATTAGATTATGGAAGTTTTTTTTTTTGAGGCAGAAATAATTTTAAGGACTAACAACTATTCTATATTCTTTGCTATTATATGTGTTCATCTTTAGTGGACATATGTTTATCAACATTCTAAAAAGTTTTCAGTTATTTTAAATATAAAATTCTATTGTCTTAATTTTTAAAAACTTCTTTTTAAGTTGTGGTATTTTTTTTTTATATCAAAAGAGGCAAACGAACTGGTGGGTCACGTGATGTTAAGTGATCACCACCGTCCATAGACACTAGCGACATCAGGGACGTCGCAAGTGCGTTGCCGGCTTGTATATGGGAGAAAGGGAAAGAAGGAAAGAGGAAGGGACGTGGACCTCCGGCTCTCTCACTGACCGAACGAAACACAACAATGCAAGCACTGTTATTTCACGTCGGTTATCTGTGAGAGGGGTGGAACTACCCCGGAGGAGCCGTGGTACTACCCCGGAGGAGCCGACCCATTCATGCTGAAACCAAAAATAGCTTCAGCGGGGCTCTACCACCTACGAAATACATTATTATTATACTAAATACTATATATATATATATATATATATATAGTATAGTATATATACTATACTAATATAAAATACATTATTATAATCAAATAAAATTATGAACAAGACTGATTGAAAGAACACCATTTAGATATTGAAGCACTTGGTGTGAATCTCTAATTTCAAAATCGTCTCTGTCAGTTTGTTCGCGATAAACTCAAAAACAACTAAACGGATTTTCATATGGTTTTCACCAGTGGATAAACTGATAAATGAAGAACGTTTTGGTAGGTAATTTGTCAAGAATTTTTGAAGTTATATTTGTTTTGGCGCGTTAGGGAAAAATGATGAGAGTAAATTTGTACGATGCGGGGGGAACTCCGTTACAAAAATCCGATACCCTGAAGTTAGCTATAGTCAACATTTTGTTTCTTTGCATTTGTTGTTTGTATTTCTTTGTATTAAAATTTTCGAAATATTAAATACCTTTTTTCTATTGTTAGTGTCGTTTTTTCTACAAACGTAGAATAAGGCGAAAAACAAATTTTTTGAAAAGATTTTTACCTTGTTACGCCAAAGAAGTATAACTTCTAACATAAGTACACGTATACTTTTTTTTTAATCAGGGCAGGACATCGTTTGCCGTGCTCGCTAGTGTTTCATAATTATAAATTAGATGTACTTGAGACAAATGCTATAGACAATTAAGGACTTAAGTACCTAGATTTACACCAGATCCTTGACCTTGAGTGACACGAGAACCTCCTCCTTGCGTTACAAAACCTGTGTTTTGGCCAACTCCGAATCTACCACCTTGGTTAAGTATACTTTGGCTGCCACTTTGGTCGTATTGCTCTTGACCGCCACCACCGATGACTCTTCGACCGCCTCCCTGCGTTACCTCGTACCCTTGTCCTGTTATCAATCCATTTCCAAATTCTTGTTGGACTCCTGTTCCAACACCGCCTTGAAATCCACCTTGACCAACCTGCTAAATAATATAAAAATGCAATATAGGGAGCAGGGTGCTTTTTAATGGTTTTTTTTTATATCATAGGAGGCAAATGAACAGCTGGATCACTTGATGTTAAGTGATCACTACCGTCCATAGACACTTGCAACACCGGTGGAGTAGCAAGTTTGTTGCTGGCCTGTGTTGGGGCATGGAGAGGGGATGGGAAGAAGAGATAGGGAAGGTGAGGAGAGGTGGGCTTCTAGTGCTGACACTGACCGAACGAAACGCAACAATGTAATCACGGTTACTTCACGTCGGTGTTTCTGACGGTCGGGTGGTACTACCCCGGACGAGCCGACCCTTTCATACGGAAGTCAGTAATAGGTTCAGCGTGGCTCTACCACCTACGTTTTTTTTTACGTGAAGAGAAAATCCTCATGGACTGTCAAAGCTCCCGGGGGGAGCCCGACTTTAGCCGCCCACCCCCACGTGCGAATCACGCAGGGGAGGGGCCGAAAACGGCGACTCGAACCGGTTAAAACTCCACGACAACCTACGCCGCACTATGGGAGTGCCCCGGGGTTGCGTGAGTAAGCTCCGCAACACCCCCGGCGGCAGGCGTTTCCCACGCCACACCCAGCTGAGGCAACCCGGTTGTAAGACTGCCTCCCAGCTCCCCGAACCCACCTACTGGCGTAACTCTACCGTACTACTACTATCGTGGCTCTACCGCCTACTATGTGGGGTTATTCTATGTGGGATATATTATAACGCTCTGGGAGAGTACTTAATACTAATATTCAGATGTACCTGAAACCTATAAACGTTGTAACTTTTCTTTTTTAATTATTATTATGTAACATGAACGATTAATCAGATCGAGTTTGTTGCCGGTTCTTCTCGATGAGTGGCTTTAACGTTCATAAGTGCCTTCTTATGGCCTACATTGAATAGTTTTTTTTTTGATAATGAACATTAAAAATTGTGTTAATATTTATCAAGTTAAAAGAATAAATGATCTAGATAATATAAACGTTATTAAGATTATAAACCCTGGGCTTTTATTCAGTCAAGGATATTTATATGTCACAATTTCTAAAGACACCGATTAAATCGAGAACCTATAATAATTACTGTTGTGTTAACAGTACTACGTACCTACCACGATTGTTAAATTACCCGATTAGGCCTCCCACGGCAGCGGCTCAAGCCTAGGTTCGATCCCTCGGTAGGGAGCCCTTGAGTGCGTTGCTTGCGCGATACGGTGACACACAAATATATTGCATCATTGCTACAACACTACACGATCAGCCCCACACACGTGCACGCCTACATGCTACACATTAAAGTGGAAGGGTTTCCTTTTTTCCCTTATCGAACTGAAAAAACTCTCAATTTTTCGATAATAGATATATGGAGGAGTTGTTGAGGCGTATATGCTTGGTACACATATACGTTTCAACAACTCATACACATATATTTCACAAGGTGGTAGAGCCTCGCTGAAGCTATTTTTGGTTTCAGCATGAATGGGTCGGCTCCTCCGGGGTAGTACCACCCCTCTCACAGAAACACCGACGTGAAATAACAGTGCTTACATTGTTGTGTTTCGTTCGGTCAGTGAGAGAGCCGGAGGCCCACCTCCCTTCCTCTTTCCTTCTTTCCCTTTCCTTCCCCTCCCCCTTCTCCCATATACAGGCTGGCAACGCACTTGCGACGTCCCTGATGTCGCTAGTGTCTATGGACGGTGGTGATCACTTAACATCACGTGACCCACCAGTTCGTTTGCCTCCTTTGACATAAAAAGAAAAATATGAATAGTTAGCTAGGTTAGCTAAGATAGGTCGCGATTTTGCATGCAACAGGCAACAGCCAAGCCGAGATGTGTCGTGCACCCTTGAGCTGGTTGCCAGTATAATATCGGCTGAGTGCTTTAAGGGCTCGCCTTAGTAGTCCGGTGAAGCTGTTAAAACCCTGCTAGGTCAATAGCATAGTCAGTTCGAGAAAAAACAAGATTGTTAAATTTTTAAAATATAGTTATATTTTTATTTCACCCACCTGTCCTTGACCGACGCTTCCTTGACCGTATTGCCCAACTCCGAGTTGTGAATCCGTTTCTTGCTGTCCAACAACCTGTCTAAAGCCCTGACCAACTCCATTAATCTGGCCCACGCCTTGTCCAGCTATAACGCCGTTGCCAATTCCTTGTATACTACCTTGTCCAAAACCTTCAGAAATTCCTTGTCCTTGCGTTTGGGTCGTTTGTGTTCCTTTACCGAATTGCAGTTGAGTACCTAAAGACATATTACATACATAAATAAAAATTGGTTGTCTGTAAAGTCGGTTTACGGATGATGATTTTATGTGATAACGTCATCAGAAAAGAGTGCCGATGGAGTGGAAGAGAGATAGATGCATCACAAGCCGAACGCTTAGGCTTATCGCCTCTCTATAGCTTGTTCCGTGCTTATGTTTGCACGCTCGGCTCAGGCAGAACGTGAAAATGAGTCATGCTTTTTCAAGCGTGCAGCCGGCGTTCATCGATTTATAAGAGGTTATCTCGTCACAAAGAATGGAAAATGATAGAAAGCGAAACGAAAATGGGTTTCAATATCTCCTTTTATTGGTCCAAACGACGGCAGCATAGAAAAGGACGTGAGGAATAGAATAAATGCAGGGTGGATGAAATCGCGAAAGGTGCAATGAAACTTAAGGAGAAGGTGTATCAAACTATTATAAAATCAACATGCTGTATGCATCAGAGAGCTGGGCAACGAGAGAGAGAAAACTACATATATCAAAGATGCAAATGAAGGTGGATATGTGGTGAAACTAGAACGCATAAGATTAGGAATGAGTATATGAGAGGAAGTTTGGGAATAGCAATATTCAGAGAGAAGTTGAGGAGTAATAGGTTAGCATGGTATGGGGATGTCATGAGGGCATGGTATCACGATGTCATGAGGAGAGACGAAAACCATATAACTAGAAAGGTTTTAAGTATGATGGTGGATGGATACAGGAGTAGAGTAGGATCAAAAAATGTATGGATGGATTGTGTGAAAAATGATACGTGTATAAAAGGTGTGAATACTGAGATGACATCTGACAAGAGAGAGTGGAAAAGAAAAACTTGTTGTGCCGATCCTACTTAGGTAGGATAAGGGTAAGAAGTTGATGTTTACTGAAATAGTCATATACCGAAAGATTTTGTAGTTTTGGCATCATTGAGTTTGAATTCCAAAGGAACTGTGTATCTATCTTATTATATACTAGCTATAGCCGCAACTACGTCCGCGTAAAATATGTAAGCAAATAGCGGTTAATAGAGTCATCTGAATGTATGAAGTCCATTTACTTATCTACTTTTCTCTCGTACTTAAGTCGCGTCGTTATTAAAAGTACAATAACTTTTGATAGATCTCACTGATTTTAATAAAACAAAAACTAAATGTTACTACGTACGTAGTATTTTAGCAGTGATGTGTGCTCATATAAACTGACAGACAGTCATTTCTAAAATTGATTTTAATGTATTTTACTTATTCTTAGACACCTGCAAAATTTTTTTTTACTAAAATCTAAAAATGTAATAGGGGCAAATGAATAGGCGGGTCACTTGATGGTAAGTGATTACTGCCATTCATAGACACAAGAAACATCAGGGGAGTCGCAAGTGCGTTGCCGGCCTTTTAAAAAAGAGTACGCTCGTTTCTTGAATCTTTGTCAACTCCTTCAAACTTAATGTTCCCTGTTAGTCCCTTGTAAATTTGCTAATATATTTAGAGACTATTTTAGACTATTAGATAATAATCTATACTATTACATTCCCATTCCCATCTGGAAAAATAATTGGCTTTTAAAGAAGAATATGTTCGTTTCTTTAATCTTTGTCAACTGTTTCAAACTTTGCCCTAATTTAGCTACTCCTTGTTAGTCCTTAGTAAATATACTAATACATGAGAAGACTATTTTAGACTATGCAATGACGATCTATACTTTCACATTCTCATTTCAATCTTGAAAAATATTGGGGCCGTTTCTTGGATCTTTGTCAACGCTTTCAAACTTTGCCCTAATTTAGCTAATCCTTGTTAGTCCTTAGTAAATATACTAATATATGAGGAAACTATTTTAGACTATGCAATGACGATCTATACTTTCACATTCTCATTTCAATCTTGAAAAATTTGGGGGCCGTTTCTTGGATCTTTGTCAACTCTTTCAAACTTTGCCCTAATTTAGTTAATCCCTGTTAGTCCTTAGTAAAGATACTATGTGAGGAGACTATTTTAAACTACGCAATAATGATCTATACTTTCACATTCTCATTTCAATCTTGAAAAATATTGGGGCCGTTTCTTGGATTTTTGTCAACTCTTTCAAACTTTGCCCTAATATAATTAATGGTCCCTGTTAGTCCCTTCTAAAGATGCTAATATGTAAGGAGAATATTAGACTATGCAATAATAATTTATACTTTCAAATTCCCATCTAGAAAAATCTTTCACAATTGTAGTTGACCTTAGGGATTCGAAATGACTGTCGTCAATAAAGATGTAATCCGTTGTATATTTCTAAATGATTTCATACTATCTAGAACATTTATTTCGCAATAAAACCAAATTTATTATTCAAAGTTGTGATCGTAAATATGTCATTTTAGAAGTGAAAACGTGAAATATCAAAATTTACAACACCAATAAAATCCATCATCGTTATCAAATTCAGAAATAACGTATTTATATGTATATATTAAAAGAATGCAATAATTTCGCTGTCAATTCTTATTAGTATAGAGATGGGTGTTAGATATTTATAAAGAAATCAGCTTGAATTATTTAAACATTTAACGCATAATATTTTGCAAGCAAATTTTAAATATATGTGATTATTTAGTAAACATATTACTCAATCGTATCTAATTTTTGTTTGGAACTGACTATGCTATTTACCCAGCAAGGTCTTAACATCTTCACCGAATTACTAAGGCGAGCGCTTAAGGCACTTAGCCGATTCCATTTGGGCAACTAGCTCAAGGGTGCACGGCACACCTCGGCTTGGCTGTTGCTTGTTACATGCAAACTCGCGACCTATCTTAGCTAACCTACTAACTATTCATATATGTTTGAGTTGTTGAGACGCATATGTGTACCAAGCATACACGCCTCAACAACCCCTCCATATATTTTTTATCGGAAAATTAGAGTTTTTTTAGTTCGATAAGGAAAAGAAATAAAACCCTTCCACTTCCATGTGTAAGCGTGTAGGCGTGCATGTGTGTGGGGGTGATTGTGTAGTGTTGTAGCAGTGATGTAAATTTTTGTGTCACTGTATCGCGCAAGTAACGCACTCAAGGGCTCCCTGCCGAGGGATCGAACCTATACTTGAGCCGCTACCGAGGGAGACCTAATCTGGTCAAGTTATCTATATTTATATATACATATGTAATATAAGAATATAAATCTAACATGCTTGTACTTTTAATATTAATATAAAAAAATGTTCCTGATGTCTAGGAATCTATACTAATATTATAAATTGCTAAAGTTTGTGAGGTTGTGACGTTGCAGGGGATAATCTCAGAAACTACTGGTACGATTTGAAAATTTCTTTCAGTGTTATATAGTTTATTTATCGAGAAAGGTAATCGGCTAAATATAAACACGCTAGGACCAATAGGAGTGGAGCACTAATGATGAATGTTTAAAAATCGGGACTTTTATCCTCTTGAGAGTTTCTGTTGTGTGTTAACGTTAGCCCAAAGTTTCTATTACCACGTGGATGAAATCGCGGTCAGAGGCTAATAACTAATAAAATAGATTCTATTCATTTTTAGGAATATCTACCTTTTGTTTATCTGGCTGCCTTTATATTTATGTGGTCACTGCCATGTATAGACACTAGCAACTCCAGGGGAGTCGCAAGTGCGTTGCTAGTTTGTTCGTGTGAGAAATGGGGGGTATGGGAAAGGGGAGAAGGGGAAATGGTACTCCTGCCTATTTGTATGAATACGCAACATTGTTAAAGTACTGCGTTTATACCTTAAAAAAAAATCATAAAACACATCTTCTAGTAACATTGAGTCTTTTGGTTCAATAAAATCGGTTAGGTCTATCAAAAGTTACTGTAATTTTAATGACGACGTGACTTAAGTACGAGAAAGAGTTAGTAATTAGACTTAATACCATGTATTTAGACGACTAAGTAAATGCTTTATTATTATAACGTAAATTCAGTTAATATAGCTCTTTGTTAATGATTTAGTTGAATTTATATTAAAACACTCACCCCGGTTAATAGTGTCCACTTGACCAACACCAAACCGACCACTTTGACCTCGTTCAAATGTACTACCAATTCCAACACCAGATGTTCCTGTTTGACCGACACCCACTTGAGTTTCTTGACCGACTCCATATTGCGTTTGTTGGCCGATACCACCTTGACCGACACCGTATTGCGTCCCTTGACCGACACCAAATTGTTTTCCTTGGCCGACACTAACTTTACTTCCTTGACCGACGCCAAATGGTGTGGTTTGACCAATGATTGACTGACCTCTCTGTGTTGTTTGTGTTGAACCAATTTGGCCTCTTTGTCCAAAGCCAAATAGATTAGTCTGTCCTCTCTGTGCTGTGCCAGTTATACCGACGCCAGGTTGAGGTGTTTGACCGACACCGAATTGGCCTGTCTGACCTCTTTGTGTCGTGCCAAATCCACCTTGTTCTGTCTGACCAATGCCAAACTCATTTCTTTGACCAGTTTGGGTTACTTGACCTGTTTGTCCCACACCAACAGTTCCTACACCTGTTAGACCAAATTTCCCGATACCATTTTTACTGTACTGACCTTGGCCAACTACGTCATACTGATTTTTCTGAACAAATGGTGTCACCGTTGATGATGGATAACCGGGGGTGATTTGATTTGGTCCAAATGTTGGTGAAATCGGCTTCGGTGTTGTTCTGAGAAAATATAAAGCGTATTAATTCAAGAGAATACTTTACTGTGATTTAATAAGTCAATTCCAAGATTTCTACTACCTATGAAGTGCTACTTACAAGAAAGTATCCATAGTTACAGATCCGGTTTTGTCTGTTGGTCTTGGAGATATTTGAGGACGGACATTCGTACTTGGGCTTCCGCGACTATCTGGTACATATCTACCATCATTTCCTCCGAAAACACCAGGTACCCATTGACCGAGCTGATTTGTTGGCCAGGGATCAGTGTAAGTTGGATCACGGCAACATTTACCGATGATGCCAGATGCTAGGTCTTTGCAGTCCTGGTAAATCAATAGGATATATTAATAGGTACTTCTATGCAATTTACATATAACATATAATGGTTTGTTATCATATTTTGTATTAAAACCTTTAGTTATTAAGTACTATTAAAACCTTTAATTAAAGAACACTAAAATATTTTTATGTGGTATGCCATTAACATTTTGGCTTAGAATTTAAGGCTCCACTGCTATTCAGGTATCCTACGATAGGTTATATTGTTCTGTCTGCCATAAATCCATGAATATGAATATGGTTGGGAATATCACATAGATCATTAATGTTTTTAAATTTTACTAATTAAAAACCTCACAGACTTTACATTTTCTATTGAAGTTCATATAAAATTACCGTTAAAGGAACTCTGTATGATTCCTGCTCTCTCGTCAGTGCTACAGGTGTTGTAGAAATAACACCTTCAGCGGTACAGTATTCAATGGGTGTACACTTCAAGGCTGCAGCGCAACCGGCTGGTATTTCGCCTGTTAAAAAATAATATAATTTAAATTCACAAAATAAGCTGTTGAAAAAATAAGTGCAGAATGTTAATATAGCTTTAAAAAAACAAACGTTAAGATAAAGTTACTGGAATAATATTGCGCGTCATGAGATGTGAGAAAATTTGATACAATTGTATTAAGTGATATAGTAGTAGAGATTAAATTTGCAAAAGGAATTTCAGCAAATTTATTGAGAATATTAATATGTGCTTATGAATAATAAAACTTACTTGGTGCAAGAGGAGGAGCCACTGGTCTGAAAGGAGGCCTTACTGTAGGTTGCCGTGAAACATCCAAGATTAGTTGACCATCGTTGTAGTTAGGACCGGGTGTAGGAACACGAGTTTCTTGTGGGTTCGAAGCCTCACCAGCGGGGTAAGGTGGAAGGTAACCGGGACCAGATGTGGATGAAACAGGAGGTAGGTAAGTCGGTTTGGCTGGCGAAAATGGTCGTGAGGTGGTCGGACGCGGCGTGTAGGTGGGAGTGGTAACAAAGGTTGCAGGAGTTGTTGGACTTGCGAAGTTAGTGCTTGACACTGGTGGAAGGTAAGGTTGTCCAGGTCCAAATACTCCAGAATTCTCACTACCAGCAGAGAAAGAATCGGTTTCGATAAAGTTCGATTGACCCGTTGATTTCGAAATGTCATTTCTAAAGTCCGTAGATCCAAAGTATGGGGTTGTCGGTGCGATGGTCGAACCAATAGAGCCGAATCCATTCGATGTGCTGAAAGCATCAATACCCGAACCTCTGTTCACGGATGCACCAGATCCGAAAGAGTTTGAGCTTGATCCGTACGTTCCTTTAGCACCGAAACTGCTCAACTCGCGGTTAATTGAATCGAAACCGCTTCCAAAGGAGGAAGACCCTTGACTACCGAAATTCTGACCGGAACTACTCGAGAATACGTTTGAACCTTGGTTGAGGTTTGTGGACAAAGAGTCAAAAGAGCCTTGGAGACTGCCAGATCCAGTTGATCCTGAGGTTACGATTCTACAGCAGATTTCATTCTGTAAATTGCAGTACTGCTTCTGTAACAAAATAAAGAGTTTTGTTAGCTTATACAAGATTTTTTAACAGTCTATTCTTTCTTAGGGTTAAGGAAAGAGATAGATCAGTATTTGTCGTATTAGTATAATCGTGGTGTTCGCGTGATCTGACCGGTGGAATGTCAATTCTATATCGAACTCTGACCTTACCTTTTTTGGAATTCGCATTCATTTCATATCTTGAAATGGTAATATTGTAAGCGATGAATTAAAAACATCGTAAGTTTACTTAGATGCTAATGATAATAATGATTTGGCACATAAAGCCAATTAAGGCCTATTATTTTCCTCTTGACTTGTAAATGGATACAGGAGAATCAGGATCGAAGAATAAGATGTAATGGGCGTTTAGGTGCTTAGACAACAATGTAACTTGTCATTTATCATAGACTGCTGAGTCATCGTATATCATTTCGGTCGTGCGCAGGCGTCACTCATTTGTATTCCGAGGTTACTAAACGATACAGTGAGAAACAGAAGCATAAATTAGCATTATTTATTTAAGTTAATATTGTTGGTAAAACTCACGTCGAGTAATGAGTTAATATTGCGAATTATTTGACAAAGAAAAAATTGAGCCGTCACGGGACGTCTGGCGAATGTGAAACGTTGAAATTATTTTGTATAAGTTATATGCATAAAATAACAGATTACGACAGGAATCAGATATAGCATTATGAAAAAATAAAGCATTATACAATTGTTCTATAGAATAATGACTGTTTATTTAATTTATCACATAAATATTCATTTTTATTAAATACAAAAATTCAACTAGGCGCCGTCGCCGTGTTTTTGGCGGCACTTATCTAAAGGCGCTAAATCGTCGGCGCGTGCCGTGTAACGCTAGTATGACGAGTGATCAACCAAACAATTTGAATCCTATGTTTATACAGACAGGGTTGCAAATGTTTTTGAGTATTTCAGTAATAATGCAAAGTTCGTGTTTTGCATTGCCACCTCTCGTCAACTCAACAATCAGATTTACCCACGCCTATAGAAGTATCACATAAAAAGTGAAGATAGAACTATTGATAAAGTAAAAATTAATCCATAGAAATGAAAACGAGATGGCAGATATAAGAAGATCAAGAATATTTAAATATAATTTACTAAATGTTTAAATGGTCATGGATGTAAAATGTATTTAATTGAATTAAAAAGCTCGATAATCAAATATGTTTAATGAGATGTGCTTGGATGCGAGCTCATTTTACAAACAATTGTAGGTGGTAGAGCCACGTTGACGCTATTACTTGTTTCATCTTGAATGAATTGACTCGCCCTCGGTACTATCACCCGATACACAGAAACACTCACGCGAAGTAACAATGCTTGAATTGTTGCGTTTCGTCCGTTCAATTAGACCGTTTTTTTTATATCATAGGAGGCAAACGAACAGATGGGTCACCTGATGTTAAGTGATCACCACCGTCCATAGACACTTGCAACACCAGAGGTGTCGCAAGTGCGTTGCCAACCTGTATTCGGTAGGAGGGTGGGGGAGGGGCAGGAAGGAAAGGAGGAAGGGGAAGGGGATGGTAGGTGGGTCTCCGGCTCTCTCACTGACCGAACGAAACGCAACAATGCAAGCACTGTTACTTCACGTCGGTTTTCTGTGAGAGGGTGGTGCTTCTCCGGACGAGCCGACCCATTCGTGCTGAAAACAATAATAGCTTCAGCTTGGCTCTACCACTACTAAAAGCGTCGGAGAGCCATTTCCCCTCCACTCTCATCTCCTCTCCCCTCACCCTTTCCCTTTCCCCTTCTCCGAAACACAGGCTGGCAACGCACTTGCGGCTTCCTTGTTGTTGCTAGTGTCTATGGAGGTGGTGATCACTTAACATCAGGTAACTCGCCTGTTCATTTGCCTCCAATGATATAAAAAAACAAGTCTTATGTACAGTTAGATTGTAGTAAGAAGTCATTATTCTTGTAGCTAAGTATTATTCTTATTGGTAGGTGTAAGGCAATACAAGAATAGCTACCGTAACTATGGGTAAGAAAGTCCTGGTACATTTTAATTATTTCTTGTTATTTATGTCATAGAAATTTTGTTCTCGACTGTACGTAAAAGCACTAAGGTACCGTGGTAAGATTCAAATGTGTGTCATAATTCACCTTCAGGGCGTCGACTGTTACTACACAAGCGCATTTAAACTGTAAATTATCTATACTAATATTGTAAAAAGGTAAAGTTTGTGAGGTTATAGGGGTTAATATCTAGATCTACTTAACTGATTTTGAAAATTCGTTTATGAATAGAAAGCCACATTATTTGTGACTGGGAGATTGAGTGAACTTATAAGAACTAAGTTATTCTCGAAGATATGATTTCTGATTTTCTTGTTTTTTTTTTTCCAACTGACTACGCTATTTCAGGGCCTTTGCAGCTTCACCGGATTACTAAGGCGAGCGCTAAGTGAGCCGATTTTATCCAGGTAACATGCTCAAGGGTGTACGGCGCCCCTCGGCTTGAACTATTACCGAGGATTTTCTTGTTTTTTTTTTTATATCAAAGGAGGCAAACGAAATGGTAGGTCATGTGATGTTTAGTTTTTTTTTTAAGAGGCAAACGAAATGGTAGGTCATGTGATGTTTAGTGATCACCACCGTCCATAGGCAATAGCGACATCAGGGACGTCGCAAGTGCGTTGCCAGCCTGTATATGGGAGAAGGGGGAGGGGAAGGAAAGGGAAAGAAGGAAAGAGGAAGGGAGGTGGGCCTCCGGCTCTCTCACTGACCGAACGAAACACAACAATGCAAGCACTGTATTTCACGTTTCTGTGAGAGGGGTGGTACTACGCAGGAGGAGCCGACCCATGTATGCTGAAACCAAAAATAGCTTCAGCGGGGCTCTACCACCTACAAAAATTTTATTGTAAACCCAGTACTTTAGTAGTGATATGTGTTCACACAAACAGACAGACATTTATAAAAACTTTTGACATTAGACACGTTAACAACACTAATATTCCACAAACTAATATATTTCGATGTGAAATCGTTAATTACTATTAAATATGTGACTAGAAAAAATATAGCGCACGATTGAAATAAAAAAAAAAACAAATATGAGAATTTCTAGTTTAAGCGAGTTGCTTTTCCGACTTCGTGCATCATGCTAACTTAAGCAAGTTAATTGATTTATTATCTGGCTGTCGTTTAAATGTTTTTGGCGGGATTTTAGTCTGCCATGTAGTGGATTTTATATTTTAGTACCTGGGCGACCGAGCCTAGCTCGGTTCTTTAAAAAACAATTTTAAATTAAAATAAACTGTTAGGTTTGCCTCAAAAAATTAGCATTTTTTCATTTAAAAAATAAATAATTAAAAAGATACCCCTTTTCCTGTAACTCGGACTCGAACTGAGTTACACGGATTTTCGAAGCAACTGATTTCCACCGGAGTTATTTTTGTTTTGACAGCGCCGGCGAATATTACCTTCATATTCTAGCTATATTTTTTTATTGCCTGAAATTTTTATGAAAGTTTTCTATGAATAAAATCTAGCTAGATCGATTTATCATCCCCAAAACTACCTACATACTAAATTTCACAGAAATAGATGACGTCGTTTCCGAGA
The DNA here is from genome assembly GCA_014332785.1 of Antheraea mylitta. Taxonomy (NCBI): domain Eukaryota; kingdom Metazoa; phylum Arthropoda; class Insecta; order Lepidoptera; family Saturniidae; genus Antheraea; species Antheraea mylitta. The sequence continues at coordinate 49,882 of JACEII010000313.1, read as the reverse complement.
TCCTGAATATATACAAATATAAAAATATACAAGAATTGCTCGTTTAAAGGTATTAGATTATTATTATTTTTTTTTTTTTTATTATTTATATATACATATATAAAGCACACTGGCAAGTGAA
>JACEII010000313.1:35222-49361 GCA_014332785.1 Antheraea mylitta | reverse complement strand
CTGGTTCTATGAACACGCATCACTGCAAAAGTACTTGGCTTACAATAAAACGAATTAAATTAATAAAGAAAATCATAAAGCATATCTTCGAGAGTAACTTAGTCTTTGCTTCATTAAAATCGGTCCACTCTATCAAAAGTTATTTTAATTTTAATAACGACGCGACGTAAGTACGAGAGAAGAGTAGATAAGTAAATGGACTTAATTTTTTTTTTTCTCGATCTGACTACGCTATTGACCTAGCAAGGTCTTAACAGCTTCACCGGACTACTAAGGCGAGCGCTTAAGGCACTCAGCCGATTTTATATTGGCAACCAGCTCAAGGGTGCACGGCACACCTCGGCTTGGCTGTTGCCTGTTGCATGCAAAACCGCGACCTATCTTAGCTAACCTAGCTAACTATTCATATATGTATGAGTTGTTGAAACGTATATGTGTACCAAGCATACACGCCTCAACAACTCCTCCATATATTTATTATCGGAAAATTGAGAGTTTTTCAGTTCGATAAAGGAAAAAAAAGTAAACCCTTCCACTTTCATGTATAAGCGTGTAAGCGTGCACGTGTGTGGGGGTGATCGTGTAGTGTTGTAGCAGTGATGTATATTTGTGTGTCACCGTATCGCGCAAGCAACGCACTCAAGGGCTCCCTACCGAGGGATCGAACCTAGGCTTGAGCCGCTGCCGTGGGAGGCCTAATCGGGTGCTTGTTGTATCGAACTCTTTGAAAAACAATCCTTTAGATCAGTGTTTTTCATCCTTTTTCATGACACTTTAACGGGGCCCTTTTCAAGGTTAATCATTACGTAAATGCTTATCGTGGGAACGCCGCACTGTCAAAGAATGGGCAGCGGGGTACGAGTCAAGTAGCGCTACTACGCGGAACGATGTGATTAATTGCCTTCCTTACTATTACTTCAGTTCATTTTTGTGTAATTCACCTAATATTTAGTGTAAATCAGTTTTTTTATTCTCTAAATAACTAGGTCAAATATTAAGCACCTACTTTTTAATTGACTTACAACTAGAATCGACTAACGGTTATCTTGTAAAAATATTGCTGGTGACTAACCAGTCGGGCTGTATAATTTGCTAAGGTTTTTGTGTATTATCAAGGCGGGACAACGTTAGCAGAATGTAAAATCCGCTACATGACTGACTAAGATCTTATCAAAAACTTTTAATTGTAAGGTTTATGTGACAGAAAATGTTTGAAAACTGGTATGGAAAAAAAAATGATTAAGTGAGATTGATTTGTGAGACAAAAAAGAGTAGGGAGATCGTAAAAGTATTGACAGACTGACATAAAGCTTTCATTTCATTTTATTACATGTCCAAAATGGTGAGGGATGATTTGGTCTTATTTTGAAAGGAAATTTCTTATGGGAGTGCTTATTAAATTCTAATCGGTAACGTTTTTGTGTTAAAAAAAATTATAGAGAGTAAACACTGTGTCGGATAGAGTACTAAAAACACTAGTTCTTATCCGAACGCCGAAGTTAAGTAACGTTGGGCCCGGTCAGTACTTGGATGGGTGACCGTTTGGGAACACCGCGTCACGTTGGTTTTTTGTTATACTTTTTTAATTAAAATGTTTTCATGTAATACGAAAGTTTCACTTCTATCCTGTGTCTTGACGACATACCCTGTTTTTTATTAACGTTGCCTGTGTACAGCCGGAGACATAAGTAAATTGCGAAAAAAAAAAACAGTTTTGCATTGAATTCTTTGTATTGTTTTTCGAATTAATGAGCGTAATTTTTAATCTGGAATGATAAAGCTGTAATTATTCTAATAATGAATAATCTACATGAAACACTTACTTGCAAGGATAAATTAGCAATTAAGCATTTACGGTATTTTTTCATATTATTATGCTATTGTCTGCTTCTTGTTCATTGTTTTGTTTTTCTGTTACATATCATTATTTAGAGTCATTAACATCTGCATAATTGTATCACTTCCTTATTTTAATACGGTTTTTATTGTGTCTCGTCTCTGATATAAATTTTAATACTAATTTTACACGTTCTACAAAACTATTATATTCAGCAATTCCGTAATGTTATTGTCTTTGAATTTAAACTTTTTTTGTCAATCAATCTTTCAGATTATAACCGCCATTGTCGTGTAGTTAATAATATTACAAGCGTCGTGTGATTATTTCAATATTCTAACAAGATGGTGGATCTCTTGTTAGAACCTTCCAGGGAGTTTTTGTGGCTTCTCAGAACTTCATGCTCCATTCACTTCACTTATGCACAATAAACTAACTGTATTACGTAAAACCTCTTTGAAGGGTCTACCATCTTTGATCCCTCAGATCGCAGTCAGGGCCTTTTAGAGGGCCCACCCCTGTCGAGGGAGCAGATGCAGTTGCCAGTCGGCAGTCCCTGCTCCCCCGCCAATAAGGTGTATGAAGGTACCATGGGGTTTTAGCCCGTGCAAATCGAACATAACCTATCCCCAGCTGCCCCACGGGATGTTAGGGATTTTCCCATGTTAAAGAAAGGCGAGCCCCGACCCATTAAACTTTTTTTGATATTCACATTGTTTTAAGTTTCCATTTCTATCAACAATTCTTATGACGGCCTCGGCTTTTTTTTAAACTTATGCAGCCAACATTCCGCTGATCAGTGCATCATGATTTCTGTGTTTGTATGGAGATTCATCTTTTTATGGTTTTGGACAGTTCAAGAATTAATTAAACAGCCTTTAAGTATCTCTTATTGAATCACAGACAACATAATTGAAACCTATGTTACTTACAAAATTAGTTTTGTAAAGGGATCGAAATATATAAAATTGTTAAGGCTACATCTAATCAAGTAATATATCTTGAAGACGTAAAATAAGCTATTTAAGGCTCTGAAACCAGTCTTAGAAGATGTCTTTTAATGTATTTCTAACATTGAGTAAGTAATGTATGCTTAATTACCATTTTATAAGCACATCCTGTCGATTAACTACCTTAATTGGAATGAAGATTAATGCATTAGCGCCTGTTTTATAACTAAGTATGGACGATGTATTTTAAATTGTTATTAGAATTATTTTATTAACCTCTACTAATATTATAAAGCTGGAGAGTTTGTTTGTTTGAACGCACTAATATCAGGAACTACTGGTCCGATTTGAAAAATTTTTTTAGTGGTTTATAGCTCATTTATGAAGGAAGGTTATAGGCTATAATATCCTCATGTTAAAACCAATAGGAGCGGAGAACCAATGATTAATATTTTAAAAAGGGATTTTTCTCTTTTTGAGAGCTTCCACTGCATGTTAGCGTTAGCCCAAGTAACTAATCCACGATTATTTTTTTTATTATATCAAAGGAGGCAAACGAACTGGTGTGTCACGTGATGTTAAGTGATCAGCACCGTCCATAGACACTAGCGACATCAGGGACGTCGCAAGTGCGTTGCCAGCTTGTATATGGGAGAAGGGGGAGGGGAAGGAAAGGGTAAGCAGGAAAGAGGACGGGACGTGGGCCTCCGGCTCTCTCACTGACCGAACGAAACACAACAATGCAAGCATTGTTCTTTCACGTCGGTTATCTGTGAGAGGGGTGGTACTACCCCGAAGGAACCGACCCATTCATGCTGAAACCAAAAATAGCTTCAGCGGGGCTCTACCACCTACAAAAGTCGAGTCAAGCACGAAGTCGCGGGCAGAGGCTAGTGTAATATAATATATATTTATATATAAATTCGTATCCTGTGAAATCATATTCGGTGTAGGCAACAATTTCAGGATGACTGTAGTCTTGGTGAACAGTTGTGAATAAAAAAAAATGACACAATGTCGACATCGGTATGACAACATTAGCATGTGTGTGTCACAAGTTTGCAATATATTAGCAAATCACAGTCGTTGCATTCCATCAACAAAGATTCCTTTGAGTTTATGAAATAAACATATAGTGCTATTTGGATGTTTAAATAAGTTTTTTACCCTCTACAACGTCACAAACTTTACCTCTTTATAATATTAGTATAGATTAGTAGCTGATCCAGCCACGTGTTGCTGTGGCTCAGAAATTCTAATTTAAAACGCCTCATATGATATATGTATAACATTTGATCTTACAGTTTCTGTCAACAAACTAATTTATAGCGCCATCTGTTGGTTATTGATTTTTCTCCGATGTTTTTTGATTGTGCTGTGCTTACGATCAGACATTTTGTAGGGGGTAGAGCCATGCTAAAGTTATTACTGGTTTCAGCAGGACCACTAGCCTCTCATACCCGATTAGGCCTCCCACGGCAGCGGCTCAAGCCTAGGTTCGATCCCTCGGCAGGGAGCCCTTGAGTGCGTTGCTTGCGCGATACGGTGACACACAAATATACATCACTGCTACAACACTACATGATTCCCTCATCGAACTGAAAAACTCTCAATTTTTCGATAATAAATATATGGAGGAGTTGCTGGGGCGTGTATGCTTGGTACACATATACGTTTCAACAACTCATACATATATGAATAGTTAGCTAGGTTAGCTAAGATAGGTCGCGATTTTGCATGCAACAGGCAACAGCCAAGCCGAGGTGTGCCGTGCACCCTTTAACTGGTTGCCAAAATGAAATCGGCTGAGTGCCTTAAGCGCTCGCCTTAGTAGTCCGGTGAAGCTGTTAAGAACTTGCTGGGTCAATAGCGTAGACATTTCGAAAAAAAAAAAAACCAGCCTCTCATAGAAAACCAACGTGAAGTATCAGTACTTGCATTGTTGTGTTTCGTTCCATCAGTGAATACGCCGGAAGACCATCTCTCCGCCTCCTCCCTCTACCCTCCCCTACTACTGCGACTCCTCTGATGTTGTAAGTGTCTATGGACGGTGGTGATCACTTAACATCAGGTGACAGAAAGACAGAATATAATAAGGAAAACTTGGAAAACAGGAACAACATACATCACGAGAAAATAGAGAAATAAAACTCTGCGAATAATAAAAGAAATGCCTTAAAAAAGTCTCTGCCTACCACAGCAGAGGAGCCCAGAAGATTGGGGGAATTGCCCCAGTCACAAAAAAAAAATCAGGTGACACAACAATTCGTTTGCCTGCTTTAATATAAAAAAAAAAAAAACATATTATTATTCAATGGAGGAGCGAGAGAGGGACAAATGTATTTTTGTGTGGCGCTAATGTTATGCGCGTTCGTATAGGTCACTAAGTTTAGTATGTCACCAGTCGCAACCTGTCGCGGCTTGTATACAACAAGAGAGGACAACCAGATGTCTTGTAACGTGTGCAAAAATAACGTGAATTCTTAATTAAGTTATCTTTTGAATTGAAAACTTATTTAGGCGTATTGAGCAGTATTTTTGGCACAAAATAAAAATATGATTTAGCGTCATGACATGCTCGTAAAGCGTGATAAAGCGTATTGCGTTTGCGTTGCTTGAATCAGGCTAGCAAACGTAGTACAGCCGCCTGTGTATGTCTGATATTTATGTTTTCTATCGAGATTATGCAACTCATCACATATTTGATTGATTAATAAATTGTATTAAAATGTATACAATAAATTTTTTTTTTTAAACAGAATACACTATTAGCTTGGCAACGTCTTTACAGCTTCACCGGGCTAGTACAGCGAGCGTTTAAGGCACTCAGCTGATTTAATGTAAGCAACTAGCTGAAAGGTGCACGCACACTTCGGCTTGGGCTGTTACCGATATCCCGGATCTAACCTATCTAAACTATTCTAATCTATTCATACATATATTAATTCGTCAATTGAAATTTCATGATTCACAAATGCTTACATGTATATCGAATGTGAAACGAACTAAACTACTCGATTCAGTTTGAATAAGGAAAAAAAACCCTACCACCATGTGTGTAATGTGAGGTGATCTCATGTGTGTACAAGTAATGTGGGTGAGTCACTGTATCGCGATAGTAAAATCCCGACGGCTCCGTCCGGGGATAACCTAGGCTCGAGATGCTACCGGAAGAAACGTGACGTAGGTGCGGGATTGAATGTGGAGCCCTTCTACACGGCGGCCTGAGGGCGAGAGACTCGCAAGCGTGGGCACAAACACGCATGTTAAGAGAGATCGGATCCAACCAATAGATGTGTAAACCAAACTAATGTTAATAATTTCAATGTACAAATTAGGTAATTTAAATTAATTTATAGTATATTGATTTAAAAATTTCAAAAGAGAACACAGTTATTTCATTGTTTTGACTTTTTACTTTTGTCGACAGTTACTTCGACTGCCTCATTTTTTTTTTCCTTATCCCACCCAAGTAGGGTTGACATAACAAGTTTTTTACTCTCACCTAAACAGATGTCATCTCAGTATTCACAACTTCTATACACATATAATTTTTTACACAGTCCATCCATACATTTTACGGTCTTCTTCAACTACTATATCCGTCTACTCATACCCAAAACCTTAACTTGTAGTTAACTCAGCAACTATCTGGATTAATTTTTGAGCTGTTTCATATATTTTTAATTGGCTTACTTTTGCCACATTTAATAATAAAAATATATCGGACTGGATGCCGTCGTCGCATCGTCGCCACGTCAACAATCAACTTTATCCACGCCTATAGATGGGGATAACAGAAATAACAGAATCATTTTCAAGAGGACGGTGCCGCGGCTTGTAGTCCGGTGAAGCTGTTAAGATCTTGCTGGGTCAATAGCGTAGACATATCGAAGAAAAAAAGTGCCGCGGCCATAATCCAGTCTCACCTAGAGAACTGTACATTTTAATTTTTGATGTTCGCTAAAGCAAAAGTGATGGGTTCACGCAACTCACGACAATAGAATTAGAATGTCAAGGCCGTTTCCAACGACTAGACTTAATCAAGATTCAAACATGGATCTCTATTATTATTAAACAATACAGAATGTCTAATATTAAATGTCATACTGTCATTCTGTTTAATTTATCGTAAAAGTCTGGGCAGAGGTCGAGAATTTGTACAAATTTCGCGGTAATAACGAAATAATGTTTTTTTTTTTTAATATTTACAGGAGCACGAAGTGTTTCAGAGAATTGTAGTAAAGCTCGGAATGCGTTCTATATATATATATACATATATTCCATTCTATATTAGTATATAGAATATAGTAGGTGGTAGAGCCACGCTGAAGTTATTACTGGTTTCAGCATAAATGGGTCGGCTCGCCCAGGTGTTTGCACCCGACCCACAGAAAACCGATGTGAAGTAACAGTGCTTGCGTTTCGTTCGGTCAATGAGAACGTCGGAGTACCACCTCCCGTCCTCTCCCCGCTCCTAGTTTCCCTATTTCTCCCAAACAAAGACTGGCAATACACTTGCGACTCCTCTAGTGTTGCTAGTATCTATGGACGGCGGTGATAACTTAAAATCAATGATTCACCTGTTCGTTTGCCTCTTTGATATATCATAAAAAACTCCTAAACGGCTAGACACATTTTGATAAACGTTTTTGAGTGTGCTCAGGTGGATTCCGTAACGGTTTAGATTTACAATTGGACACAGTCGGTGGCGCTGGGGTTGACTTTTAGGATTTTTTAAAAATATCAAGGTAACATTGAAAGAATTATTCAAATCGGACCAGAGGTTCCTGAGATTACCCCCTACAACGTCACAAAATCACAAACTTTACCTCTTTATAATTATTAGTACACCGGTAACAATTTTTTCACGAAAATGGAAAAAGTACAAACCCGTTAGATTTACATTGCTATTCTATATTTAATGGACAATTGGTACGAACTAACTAACGAAAATAATTAACTGAGATTATATGGTTTCTTAGAATTATTCTTATAAACAACTTGTGTGAATCCCCAAACATTTAAGGTAAAATATATTGCTCAAACATTCCGTTTTCACTGAATTAAAAAAAAAACGTGATTTGAGGCGTAATAATAAGAATGATGAATGTATAATTAATTACCAACGTTTCAACAATTATTTAGTTATTTATTCCGACTGATAAATGACCCTCATGACCCCGATGGGTATTTAATTAAATAATATTAAAATGATCCCAGTTTTGGTGTAACAATTTATTTTTCAATAATATACAGTCACCTTCATCTATCGTTTATTTTTATACTAGCATCACGCCCCGGCTTTGCACGGGCTTCCTAACGAAGAAAATGAGTCTAAATGTTTCCTTTACAGTACGACTATGTAATCTTCTATACATTATAATAATTTAAGGATTAGCTAGATTTTCTTAAAAAAAAAGTTGTTGCACGTGTGTTAAGTAACATTCCAATCATTATAAGAAATGTCTGTTTGTATGACCACACATCACTTCTAAAGTACTGAGTTCATAATAGAACCTCAGCAAGAAAATCATATCCTCAGGAGTAACTAATTTTTTGTTTCATTAAAATCAGTCGACTTTATCAAAAGTTATTGTAATTTGAATGACGACTGGAGCTAAGTACGAGAGAAGAGTAGTAATCTATACTAATATTATAAAGCTGGAGGGCTTGTTTGTATAGTAGGTTAAACGCGCTTATCTCAGGAACTACTGGTCCCGGCTGTCTCCTTACAAGACGAGGCCCGGCGGCGGCACTTCTGCTGCTGGACCAACCACTGGGGCGGCACGATGAAGTCTATAGAGATCTCGTGCTGCCCCACGTTTTGGTAGTGGTAGAGCCAAGCTGGAGTTATTATTGTTTTCAGCACGAATGGGTCGGCTCGTCCGGGGAAGCACCACCCGACCCACAGAAAACCGACGTGAAGTAATAGTGCTTGCATTGTTGCGTTTCGTTCGGTCAGTGAGAGAGCCCACCTACCCTCCCCTTCCCCTTCCTGCCCCTCCCCCACCCCCCTCCCAAATACAGGTTGGCAACGCACTTGCGACTCCCCTGGTGTTGCAAATATCTATGGACGGTGGTGATCACTTAACATCAGATGACCCATCTGTTTGTTTGCCTACTATGATATAAAAAAAAAAAAACATAGCAGAAGACGTACACCGTGGGGTTTTAGTCCGTGCGAGTCGGACATAACCCACCCTCTCCCCCGGGAGGGATAAGGGATTTCCCCACGTAAAAAAAAGGAACTACTGGTCCGAATTTAATTCCTTCAGTGTTATATAGCTCATTTATCGAGGAAGGCTATAGGATATGCCATTACGCTAAGACCAATAGGAGCGGAGTACTAATGAAGAATGTTTCAAAATAGTTGTTCTTTTTCTTTTGAGATCTTTATCTGCGTGCTAGCGTTAGCCCAAAGTGTTTATTCCATCGGGATGAAGTCGTGAGCAGAAGTTAGTGGTATAATATAGCAAATCTATATATTAATACGTGAAGCTTTTTTTTTTCTTTTTTTTTAACGTGGGGAAATCCCTTATGGATACCCACCCTCCTGGGGGAGAGGATGCGTTATATCCGATTCGCACGGACTAAAACCCCACGGTGTACCGACAGACCGTGATGTTGGGGCGGCAAGGGATCGTTCTACGCTATTCCCCTTGAATAGCCGCCCCAACGGTCCACCCGGCGGAAGGTTGCCGCCGGGCTTCTACCTATAGAGAGGCAGCTGGGTACACGCCAGCTGCCCCCCCCGTCCGCCAGACCTGTGCAATAAGGGGATTAGCCCCCCGACTGCATCCCCTCAGGTCCGGCTATGGAGGCAGGAGGAGTTGGGCAAAGCGCCGCCTCCTCCTGCCGGTCCTCCGATTGTGAAGACGGCCACTGAGGGGGTCCGCCTCGCGGGCCCTCTCCGCTGCCTCCTTTTGCGAGATGACTTCCTCGCAAAAGGAGGCCACTGCTCGCCACGCCTGTTCGCTGCCGAGCATGGACGGGACCACGCTCGGCAGCGACAAATCTTCTCCTACCACCGCCACCAGAGTGCGGCGCTCCACCTCCCACGCAGCACACTCAGAGAGAGTGTGCTGCGCGGTATCTTCCTCAGCGCCGCACTCATGGCAGGCGGCGGTCGGCTCCCTGCGAGCGATCCGGTGCAGGTACCACCCAAAACAACCGTGTCCGGTCAGCACCTGCACCAGCCTGAACGATAGAGAGCCCCATCTCCTCCCAATCCACTCCCGCAGGACCGGGCGGACGGCGTCGACGGTGTGCCTTCCGAAGCGCGCGTCCGCCAGGTCCTGCATCCACCTCCCTATAGTCCCCTCCCACAACTCCCGCCTTTTAACTTCTATCTCCCTGGGAGCCGGAGGCTCCTCACTACGCTTCCGCGCCGCCGTGAATTTATACACGGCGGCGAGCACCCCAGCTTCCAGCTCCCAGGGAAGGGAGCCGGCGATCGTAAAGGCCGCCGCCGATGACACCGTCCGGTATGCCCGGATTGCCCTCAGTGCCACCGTACGCTGCGTACTGCGCAACGCGCGCACTTTGGTGGCACCGAGGGCATCAGCCCAGACCGGTGCCCCGTAGGCAGCCATCGCCCACACGACTCCCATGAAGAGTCGACGGCACCCGGCACCCGGGCCCCCAATATTGGGGAGCAACCGGCCGAGTGCCGCCGCCGCCCTAGCAATTCGCAGCCCGACCCCCGCAAAGTGGGGCTCGAACCGCCAGCGCCCGTCCAGGGTGAGGCCCAAGTACCTCATGTGGGCACCCACCCTGATCCGGGCGCCCTTCACTATAATGTGGGCCCCAGGTGGTAGCCCCCGCCGAGGCCCATGAAAGAGTATGGCCTCGGTCTTCTCGAGGGCCACCCTAAGGCCCAACCTTCTTATGCGCCTGACCACGAGGGTTGTGGCCATTGTGGCCAGGCGCTCTACCTCTCTCCAGTCCCCCCCCCCCCCCCCGGGCTACGACTAGGGTGTCATCCGCGTAGCAGATTAGGCGCGCTCCATATGGGAGCACGCCGCGGAGCACCCAGTCGTAGCCCATGTTCCACAGGAGCGGCCCCAGGACCGACCCCTGTGGAACGCCCCGCCTTGTAGCCCGCCGGACCATCCGCCTGTCGCCGTCGACGTAGACGACTTCCCTGTCCTCCAGGTACGCCTCCAACAGCCGCCGCAGGTACGGAGGCACCCCGAAATATCGGAGAGCCTCTCGTATGACACCGTGCGGCAGGCTGTTGAAAGCGTAGAGGCATGGGAGGAATCGAGAGCGGCGGAGGGTCGGGGAATAACTCTCCCACGATCCTCGCCACCACCTCCGGCAGGAGGGACTCCGTCACCGGAGGCGCCCAGGATCGCAACTTATTGCGTACGAATTAATACGTGAAGCTAATTTTTTGTATACCTTTTTATTTCCCGTCAACGGGTGAACTTGAAATTTGGCGTAGTTAAAGTTTATATGGAGGAGAAGTGCAGAAAGCTGTTTATTTTCTATAAAATGCATTAGAAGTACATTCAATTAATTAAAATATGCACTACTCATACTACTACTCGAATTTTACACATCATATACACACATGTAAATATATAAGGCATTTTGACAGCCGTCAATAATTACGAAGTTCAAAAGAGGTTATGAAGGAGGTTGTTATGCTCGACTGTATGTATTTTTTAACTCTAACATTCCAATTACCATTTTTCATCCTATGTTTATTATTTTTTATGGTGAACTCACTTCAAATGATGAATTAATAAAAAATGACCCAAATAATACTTTGTATAATCAAATTAAGAATTTTGTTCATAAAAGTAATACATGACTTAGACCTTCGCGGTTACAACAGGTATCAACAAAAAAAAAATTATTTTCTAAAGCTAATGGTAGTATCAAAAACATCTTTGTCTTGGATTCATCATTTGATTGTATTGTGTATCCATTACTTTCCAAACGATGATACTGGGCATATCACTATTTCTCCTAATGAACTGACAACATTTAATTCAATATCATCCAGTAATATCACCCCATGGTTTCGTGTAAAATTAATTGAAAATTGTGTCATGGGTTGCGAAAAATTTCTTTATTTTCGTAAAATTATGTTTGGTTAAAATTTGAGCTTTACCACGTGGTTTTTGTTTCCAATTTATAATTAATTTTCATTTACACAAAGATTTTTTTATGATTATATAATAAACATCATGGCAAATGGCAAATAACTGAGTAGCCATGATGAAAACCTTTGATTATAGAAGTATACCCTTTGATAAAATAACTCTAATAAAGTTCAAACTTCAAAAAATCAATTAACTATGGTCGAATGTCGACCACTGGGCGCCCACTAGTAAACGTTAATTTGCCAATTTTGTTACCAATATTCACGGCTTCGGCAGATGATACCTCGATAACTTAAAAAATCCTAAAAGTCAACCCCAGCGCCACCGACTGTCTCCAATAATATACGATGAATATAGCTAATTTATCTTACCCGATTAGGCCTCCCACGGCAGCGGCTCAAGCCTAGGTTCAATCCCTCGGTAGGGAGCCCTTGAGTGCGTTGCTTGCGCGATACGGTGACACACAAATATACATCACTGCTACAACACTACGCGATCACCCCCACACACGTGCACGCCCTACACGCTTACACATGAAAGTGGAAGGGTTTACTTTTTTCAAAAACTCTCAATTTTCCGATAATAAATATATGGAGGAGTTGTTGAGGCGTGTATGCTTGGTACACATATACGTTTCAACAACTCATACATATATGAATAGTTAGCTAGGTTAGCTGAGATAGGTCGCGATTTTGCATGCAACAGGCAACAGCCAAGCCGAGGTGTGCCGTGCACCCTTGAGCTGGTTGCCAAAATAAATACGGCTGAGTGCCTTAAGCGCTCGCCTTAGTAGTCCGGTGAAGCTGTTAAGACCTTACTGGGTCAATAGTGTAGACATTTCGGAAAAAAAAGGTAATAGGATCAGAGCAACAATGTCGTTACAAAATTGTCTTTTTTTCCGTTTGAGAGCTTACGCTATGTGTTAGCGTTAGCTCAAAGTAACTATTCCAAGCCAACTAAGTCGCGGGCAGAAGCTATAAAATAATGAAGGTCTGACATTCACTGACTCCTAGTCTATCAGAAAATTCTACCGCTTTGCGCAAACCATCTGTTACCGTTTTTTTTCGGTGCGGTTTTTATTTCGCACCGCAACAAGTGCGCGCTGGCCCTAACCTGAAAAATGTGGAAATATACATAGACTGCGCTTATAGCGAAGCCTAATTGGATAATTGGTTTACTTCTTAAATTTTTATTCAACGATTTGATATATTACAAGCAGGATTGGTTAACAATTTTTGCTAGAAACCTATAAAAAAACAATGCTAAACAATTTAAAGTCGACTCACCTGAGAACTTGCCTGCAATAAGTTAATTCCATTGGTGTTCACCTCTCCGTTATAACATTGAGATCGCGGCACACAAGTATATCCTTCGCCGGCGCATGTTTGCCGTGAGCCTCCAATGTTCTGCGAAGAAGCTCCACTGCCCTGGTAGTTGTTTTCGAAAACGCTCGACCCTGCAGTTGATGCCGTAAAGGGCCTAGGAGAGGAGCCCACAAATCCTGCACCTTGTCCAAAATTCGCAGCATTGAAAGCCGATTGTCCACTATATTGGTCTAATACTGACTGCCCAGCACCAAATCCACCTCCATTGAAGAAAGGATTACTACTAAGGTCTACTCCACCGTTGGTCGAAGAAGTGTAGGAGGATTTAAATGATGAGGACTGGATAGCAGGGTTTTCGAATGTACCTACTCCAGAGCTGGCAGTTTTGTAACTGGAGGATTTACTGAATTTCTCAAAGGAGCCCGAAGTCTTGAAGGGAGAGTTGTTCTTCATCCACCAGAAAGGTAGATTGCTGTCAGCACCGGCTTCGTGGAAGGAGAACTCATTAGCGGTGTCTAGAGCAGCAGCTTGTTTAAACGAATCGAGGCTACCATATTTCTGGACGACACGGCCATCTTTCACTTTGATACCGGCACATCCTTTGTCAGACGAACAACCTTCGAAAGACTCTTGGGTGTGAACTTCACCAGGCAGCTGCTGTATCGCTGCAAGAACGTCTTTTGGTGTTTTGAGGTTAAGTTTAAGGTTAGCAGAGCAAGCCGTACAGCGCTCGATTCTGGCCTGGGGTTCACTTTCTTCGGCTTCTACGACTAGTTCCTTGGCTTGTGGGAGTTCTTTTACTACTTCGATATTCTCTGGGTGAGCGTTGATTGCCAGTACGAGGCAGAGAGTCGCCACTATACGAAATAGTGGCTTCATTTTTCTGTAACAAATAAAATTATATATTTAAT
>JACEII010000313.1:8950-20883 GCA_014332785.1 Antheraea mylitta | reverse complement strand
AATGACACTAACAATAGAAAAAAGGTATTTAATACATTGAAAGTTTTTATACAAAGAGATACAAACAAACAAATACAAAGAATCAAAATAATGACTATAGCCAACTTCAAGTTGTCGGTTTTTCGTGAAAGTGTGCGCGCACAACGAAAACTTTACTCTCATCATTTTTCCCTAACGCGCCAAAAGAAGAGCCAGACATAAGGACTGCTGATAGAAGTGATAATTCGTAACGATGAAATAATTGTGTTCTCTTTTAAATTTCTAAATTAATTTTAGTGTGAGTTATGTAAACTTCATAATTTGTGTATTGAAATTATTAACATTTGTCTGGCTTTCATATGTATTGACCCACGGAGCAATAATGATATAGCAAATTCTTATAAAATTTATCAATCAATCAAATCTATGATGAGCTGCAAAATATCAATCGCAATACGCCCGATCTCGCTTATCAGTATACCGTCACGCGAAATTATAATATAAGTTTTATCTCCTGCCAAAAAATACTGTTCGACGCGCCTACTTAAATAAGTTTTCATAATTGGAGAGCCGACATTTACAAGTACATTTTTTTCTTTATTTTGAATACTTTATGTAGTTTCACACTGTACACGGTACAATGGGCATGCTTTAAAACATACAAATGAGATAAAGACGATAATTAGTGGTACATAAACGAACTGCAAATCGATTACCGTCAATTAAGTCTAATCGGAGCAAATGCAACCAACAACTAGGTCAATTCTACTAATAGTATTGTGACTGAGTGCATAGTATGCTCTGTCAACAGTGTTATAACATTTTAGAAGCATTTATTAATATTATTACATATTATAAAACAAAATCCTCCTCTGCGTCTGACCACCTGTCTGGTTGGGATAAACTCAAAAACTATTGAATGGATTTTCCTGCGGTATTTATTTGTATATAGTGTAATTCACGAGGAAGGTTTAGATACAAATTAATGTTCAACTTACAGTTGACATTACCCTTAAACTTAGCTTTATATATTGGAACACTTGCTTTCAATAATCTTTGGTGCATTGGTATGGATATAATGTTTGATAACTTTCAGTACTTCGAAAAAGTGTCTATTTGGACGCGGAGTATTTCTCTGTGATTAGGTCATAAAGGTATTTTCTTAAGCATGTATCGGTTACAGGTTGATCATCCCAAACACACACACGTTCTTAAAATTTCTTTTACCCGTATGTTTGTTTATCTTAGGTAATCTTTGAGACATCTGGCCAATAATCTGGTCAACATTCTTAGTAACTCGATAATCTGCATAATGGCTTTGTGATGATGTTCAATCAGAGAAAAATAATATGA
This sequence comes from Antheraea mylitta, assembly GCA_014332785.1. Classification (NCBI taxonomy): domain Eukaryota; kingdom Metazoa; phylum Arthropoda; class Insecta; order Lepidoptera; family Saturniidae; genus Antheraea; species Antheraea mylitta. The sequence continues at coordinate 19,551 of JACEII010000313.1, read as the reverse complement.
AATAATTCTGTCGAAAATTAGAATGAAGCCACGGGTAAAGTAAATTATCTAATACCTTTAAACGAGCAATTCTTGTATATTTTTAAATTCTTATATATTCAGAATCTCAGAGACGGCGTCAGCTATTTCCGTAAAACTTAGTATGTATGTGCTTTCGGGGACGATAAATCGATCTAGCTAGATTTCATTCATAGAAAACTTTTTTATCTGTGTTTTCAAGCAATGAAAAAATATAGCTAGAATATAAAGGTAAATTTCGCCACCCCTGTCACAACAATGATAGCTCAGATGGAAATCGGCTGCTTCAAAACTCCGTCTAACCCTAGTTCGAATCCAAGTGACAGCAAAAGAGATATCTCTTTTTATGTACTATATTTTTAATTAAAAATGCTAATTTTGTGAGGCAAACCTATTTTAATTGAAATATGTTTTTAAAGAACCGAGTTAGGCTCGGTTGTCCAGGTACCTACTATGAAATAATTGCACATACATTTTTGTTTATGTAAATAAAATAATTAAGACCTACCGTGGGATGCCCTCCAAAACGATTGCATAGATTTTGATCGTATTCTTTACTTTTCCATCTTAGTAACTTTCTTAGCTCTTATCTAAAAATAAATTGTGATAGCTTCGTTTAATATCAAATTTTAGACTTTTAAGAAATTACGGTTTTTATAAGCATTACCTACGAGTTATGGGATGTGTATTTTTTGTCGTTGAGAAGTGCGACAAGAGTGCTTATGTTTTTCCTCTTTTAATAAAATATATAATTAAAATAAGTCAAAGAAGTCCCTGGTATCTAGTTGTAAATAAAAATTGTATAATTCTCGTATGTAAATACTATAATATCGTATGCTTTAATAACACTAAGGCTTGCCAAATTAACACAACACAACACTTAATTATATCTGCATGTCGGACCGTACATCCAGCCACTTTAATTCCCAGCGCGTTGGCTACCCGACACCATGATTGCATTAAAGCTCTTAAAAACTTTATCCATTTCGTCTGTTGACACTACCGGCTGGTTCTAGTGAAAATTTAATTTTCTAAAAGGAACATTGTATTATGCGACATACCGTTTCACACTTTGTTTGTAAATTTAATACAGTCAACTTATCATTACATCGTCTTCATTATACCAAAATTTAGGATAGTTATTCCGTACTTCGAGAGTTTACTGTGAAGACCTGGCAAATTACATTTTCTCAAAAAAGGTAGTACCTAACAAACATTAACCCAAAAAGCGCGATGAAACTGTGAAAACCGGTTAGTCCAACAGTGAATATTGAGATCGTAAAAAAAACAAAAAAGTTTTTGCTAAAACCCAATAAATGCAGTGAAGATTATTTTGAGTTAATGTGTTTATAAAGTTTAAACCACTTCAGTTAATATATTGTTGTCATGAAACGACTGTACAATTAACTAGGTGTTTTTGGCGGCATTTATCAAAGGGCATTAGGTCGTCGACGCTTGCCGCGGAACACTAGTAATGCGAGTGGCCAATAAAACAGTTTGAATCTTATGTTTATATGCATAGGGTTACAAATGTTTTAAAGTATTTCGTTAATAGTGCAAAGTTCATGTTTCGCGTCGCCACGCCAAAGATCAGGTTTACGTTCCGCCTATAGATGTTTCACATCAAAGATCATAAACTTGGTCATAAGAAAGTAATTAAGCTAAAAGGCAAAAATTGCTCGACACAGACCTCTCTTATAGATTAATATTTAATTGAAAGTGGAAGCACCACCTAACATACAAAACTCCAGTAATTTTGCTTAAAAAAATATATACATCGACGTATCAGATCGTAGGAGACAAAATGTCACAAGTATGATTGCAATTTCAGCAAGTACACACAAGCGTAAATTTATTTGATCCTAAAACATCACATGCCCTGTTGCCTGTTTATAATGTTTTATTATATGAGTTATTTACAAAATAAAATCCAGTAATTTAATTCCTAATTAGATTACATTACATTTGTTCATAAAACGTGTTAAATAAATAATATACGTGATGTTATTATACTCCTTTCTTAGGAATACATAAAAACAATACCAGAACCAAAATTAATACAAATCGTAAAACATAAACAAAATAGGCGAATGTAATCAAAGATCAATAATAAAACAAATGTGATCCCATAAAATTTGCAAACAAAACCTTGAACATCGGATACTGAACAAACGTTGTATCGGATACTGAACAAACGTTGTTTCCAGAAAGTTTATTATGACGTGTTACTTATTCATCGGCCACGCGAATGAAGAGCAAATAAAAAGGCACAGGGCCATCACGAAACGAGTACCGACGCCGGTTTTATATCAAAAACGATCAAACATTACGTACCCCATTTCACACGGCGTATTTCCATATACGCCATAAATAATGCTGCTTTACCTTTTCCATTCAAATAAACGGATACATGGAAATAATATAATTTTTTAAAGTAAAACCACTGGATATGCCCCTGAATTGTCTCTTGTAGTATTGTTTCCTACAAATCTGAATATATTTATATTAGAAATAAAAAAAATCGAGCCGTAACGGGACGTATGGCAGATCTGAAACATAAATTGTTTTGTATAAGTTATATGCATAAAAGAATAAACTACGTCAAGAATCAGCTACGGCATAACGAAAGGATAAAGCATTACAAATTTGTTCCATAAAATAATTACTGTTTAATTATTTTATTGCATAAATATTCATTTTTATTAAATACAAAACTTTTTAACAAAAAATTAAACCGCCGAAAAAACTGAAAAGCAAAAAATAATAAACCTTTTACTTTATTCATCTTAATAACTAAGTTCTTAAACTAATGTAAGTATACTTAAGTAATTTTAAGTCGGCGCCAATCAAGCAAATTAATTAATTACGTAAAGCGTGATGCGCGGCGGCGGCGCAGCGTGACACACCCCTTGCATGCCGAACGCTTACGAAGCAACCCGAACGGTCACACACGTTACCGCTGGAGATCTCACATTGTGTTTTTAATTTGATTTGGTTATTTTTGTGAATTTAAGTAATCTAATGATCTTTGTTCATTGGTTGTTTGGCGCCGACTCAAAATGTCTTAGGTATACTTACATTAGTTTAAGAACTTAGTTATTAAGATGAATAAAGTAAAAGGTTTATTATTTTTTGCTTTTCAGTTTTTTCGGCGGTTTAATTTTTTGTTAAAAAGTTTTTATTTTATAATTTTTTGTGGCTATTATCTTACTAATTACTACAAGCTTAATTTATTTGTAATACACAACTCAGAAGCTGAATTATAAATCATGCCCGGTTTTCTTACCCTTGGGGTTGTTTTTTCATGTTTACATGTATATGGGATCAACTCCTGGGTATACTCTTTCAAATCAAAAGATAATAATTTAATTCGGACTATTCTGTCTAAAGGTATGCGCGGTCATAGACATAATCAGTGCGTGAATAATCAATCATTGTCGATTTTCATACTCTTAGGGTTGAATTTTTTTTCCCAAATTTAAATGGGACCAACTTCGGAGTATACCCTTTCCAATAAAAAAAGTATTATTAAAATCGGACTATACTGTAAAAAGTTATGCGTGATCACACATAAAAAAAAAAAAATATATACGCGACGAATTGAGAACCTCCTCCGTTTTTTTCGTCGGTTAAAAATAGAAAGATTCAACTAGGTGCGGTATGTTTGGCGACATTTATCAAAGGGCCATAGATCGTCGGCGTATGCTACGTAAACTAGTGAAAGAAGTGGCTGATATTGCACAATTTGAATCTTACGTCTATACAGAAAGGGTTGCAAATGTTTTTGAGTATTTCATCAATAGTGCAAAGTTCATGTTTTGCGTCGCAACGTCTCACCATGCCAACAATCAGGTTTACCTTCGCCTATAGATGTTTCACATCAGAAACATGTGTAATTTAGCTAAAAAAATAATGTCGATGCATATTTTTATTATACGCATTTTCGTGTATAAAAATTTCGAAACTTATGATTTGTTGTAGAGTGAAGCTCATGCGTTAATAAATGAAATCAGCTAATTTTTTCCGAACCAACTACACTGTCGGCTCGAAAGGCCATCGCAGCCTCATCGGACTACACATCATAGCATTAATATTTCAAGTACCTAAATTAATGTAGGTGGTAGAGCCCCGCTGAAGCTATTTGTGGTTTCACCATGAATGGGTCGGCTCCTCCGGGGTAGTACCACCCCTCTCACAGATAACCGACGTGAAATAACAGTGCTTGCATTGTTGTATTTCGTTCGGTCAGTGAGAGAGCCGGAGGCCCACGTCCCTTCCTCTTTCCTTCTTTCCCTTTCCTTCCCCTCCCCGTTCTCCCATATACAGGCTGGCAACTCACTTGCGACGTCCCTGATGTCGCTAGTGTCTATGGACGGCAGTGATCACTTAACATCACGTGACCCACCAGTTCGTTTGCCTCCTTTGATATAAAAAAAAAGAACTATATCTTTCCAAAGTTACACGAAGAGACACTTATTCAGGCCAGCAAGACAGCGGCGGCTGGCGGTGGATAGTTCGTCTCTCAGTGTTCGCCATTGTTTTTGGATTATGCTGTGTTTAACACTTTACCGTGCTACAATAAAAATAAAGTTACTACTAAGTAAGCTAAGAAAAAAAATTAAATCATTTCTAATGATCGCGAATACGTGATTAGGCTTTGCTTTTAATTACAAGTACTGTTTAAGAGACTGGTGAACTTTTTCCAAAAACAGTACCCAACTATCAATATATCAGACAAATTCAAGTACCAACCTGTCACTCTTATGGATCAAACATCTCACTTATGAAACTATTTTCAAACATCGAAGATATAATTTTACTAAAGATTATCTGGTACCTAATTATGTATACTTAAAGAAATAAAAGAGGTTCGAATTTTTAATTATGAATACTATTGATATTGTGTTGAACTATGAACTTGATGATATATAGAAAATATAAAAGAGATATTTTTTAACGAAAAGTATATATTTATTAATTTGAAATACTAACCAATATTGTTTATGATGCACTCTTGCCATTTTAATGAAAATTAATTGACGTTCTTGTTACTGAAATCATAGTCTAGAATTGGTGAACTCTTTAATGGCGTTTTTGTTCAACTCTTAAGAGGGGTCGTGTTATAATTTTAACTTACCTCACTAAGTAAACTACAATATGCAAAAATATTAGCGTGTTAAAAACAAGAAAAAATAAACAATTTCTTGAGTTTTATAATATCGGAACACTTTCATATTCCTTCTAGCAAAGTAATAACTCTGCGTTAACTGTGAAATGGGGGATTCGGGAAAAACAGAAAAGCTCCGAAACGACGGGAGGCTTTCACGTTTCTAAACCCCGCTGAGATCTACGTACGTAACGGAACCATAACAATAATTTGAGATCCTAGATCCGAAGCTCACCTTATTTTTGACGAGTATTTACCACTGGAAAGACTCTAAACACTTCAAAGGATTTTACCGTGGCCTTATGTCCGACGAGTTGCGAGCCGAATTCATAATAACATAATTAATTACGGCTCAAAAACATTGAGCCTCCGCGTACAAACCTGCGTGTAAAAACCCCTTTTCGGGGAACCTAACAACAATATTATTTATTACATCGAGCAAGAAGCATTTTGGCTTAACAAGACTCGCAAAATATTAGGTGGCACGGTGAATTTTCGTTAGATGATAAGTAGACGTTCTGTTAGCGTTAATCTGTGATACATTTTACGCACAAAAGAGCTGACATTTTCTGATATTCATTATTCAGAGATTATAACAGAAATGTTAAAACAAAAAGGTAATACCGACTCTAACGTGGCAATAATCCACGTACCGGATCAAGGATTTTTTTTTAGAAATTAAATTATATAAATAACGAGTACAATTGTATTTCAAGATGTTAACATAATTTGTATATCAAGCTATTTAATATAGGCACGTTTAAAAATGTAATAGGATCTATTCCACTAGAAAATCGATGTATATTAGAAATTATTTCTAATATAAACTCAAACTATTGTACTACCGCATTTTGTTATAATGCTATAACTTATTTTATAACTAAATAAATATGTGATATTCTTCTCTTGTTAAGTACTTTACTCTCCAGTAGTGATATTAGGTAACTAGCAAATAAAGTGGAGCTTAATCTCCTCTGTAAATATATACTTCGATACTAATATTATAAAGAGGTAAAGTTTGTGAGTTTGTGAGTTTGTGACGTTGTCATGTTGTGACGTTGTAGGGGGTAATCTCAGGAACTATTAGACCGATTTGAATAATTATTTCAATGTTATATAGCTCAGTTATCGAGAATGGTTATAGGCTATATATTATCACGTTACGACCAATAGGAGCGGAGCACCAATGAAGAATGTTTAAAAATCGGGGATTTTTTCCTCTTGAGAGCTTCCGCTGCGTGTTATCGTTAGCCCGAAGTATCTATTCCACGCGAACAAAGTCGCGGGCAGAGGCTAGTAAAATTATATACAGAGATCTGTCGTCGCATACGCGCATCACTTGGTGGGTTTTGATTAAATTGTTTTAGTTTTAATTTCTTTTTCTGCAGACTCTTGGTCCGCACCTTTTATTTGCTGTTGTTAATTTTATAGTCCAGTTAAAATCGTTTTAATTGTGAGCTACTATTGTTATTCTACTTAAGTATTAAATATTATACGTTTACTACTTTACATCACGTTACATTACATTATTCTATATTACCTATTTTCCATAGAGATCTCCTTTATGGCGGCTTAATTATTATCTTTTATTGCCATTTTAAAATTGTATTTTTATTTTTAAGTACTTGGTTTTTTTATATCATATAGGAGGCAAACGAACAGACGGTTCAACTGTTGTCAAGCGATCACCGCCGTCCATAGACACTATTAACCCCGTAGGAGTCGCAAGCGCGTTACCATCCTTTGTTTGGGGGAATGGATGGAAAGGGAGGGGGTCAGAGGAGAGGGGAAGGGAGAGGAGAGGTGAGGGGAGATGGGTCTCCGGCGCTCTCACTGACCGAACGAAACGCAACAATGCAAGCACTGTTACTTCACGTCGGTTTTCTGTGAGAGGGTAGTGCTACCCCGGACGAGCCGACCCATTCATGCTGAAACCAATAATAGCTGCAGCTTGGCTCTAACACCTACAGACTCTACACCTGGTCCCTATTTAAAATGACAATAGCTTCATTTAATATAATATTTTTGGGAACCCAGGTTCATTCATATAAGTACTATTCGTTCAGTGGTGTATTTTCTTGTTTTGGGAAAAATGGAGCAAGCGGTTAGCGCTTACTCTTCCCTTTGTACTTAAGATATATTATTGTTGTAATAAACGACGTAAAATAAGTCGCGGGTATAACCTATTCTTTATAATAATTGTGTAGTGCAACGCTACATCACAGCAGCGATTCTCAATAAAAAAATTACGATTCGTTCGTTCATAGTAAATACAAATCTGAAATGTATTCCCAGCAGTATATATTGTAGGAATAAAATCCACATAAAATCATTTGCCATAACAATAAAAAGGTAAAAAGGAATCCATTATTCAGGTAAACGCCTATTACTTTCCAATAGCAATATCGTATTACTGTCGAGATAGTATATACACAGGCGCTTACACTCGTATCAAAGGTTTATTAAACTAAAACAATGTCTCTAAGATTCTTTTCTATAAACGTTATTTATTAACATCGTAATAGAATGCAGTTACTAGCAAAGATTATTAAAAATAGGTAAAGAAGCTTTTAGCCTGGAGCATGTAGTATTATTTATATATCTTTATCTTGTTTGGTAGGTAGTACCTAGATCCACGCTGAGCTATCAGTTCAGTATGAAAGAGTCGGCTCACACAGGGCAGTACCACCCTCTCACAGAAAACCGACTTGAAGTAACAGTGCTTGCATTGCTGCGTTTCGTTCGGTCAGTGAGAGCGCCGGAGGACCATCTCCCCTCCTCCTTCCACTTTCCCTCCCTTTCCCTCTCCCTTCCCCCAAAGACAGGCTGGCAATGCACTTGCAACCTATCTGGTGTTGTTAGTGTATATGGGACGGTGGTGATCACTCAACATCAGGTGACCGGCCTATTCGTTTGCCACCTATGACATAAAAAAACATGTAGTTGATATTGCACTACAAAACGAGACAGTACAGCGTTAGTTTTATGTAGTTAGTATAAAATGAATATTGTTTAATTAATTAATTAAATACAGCGGTTGCCTAAAACAACCAGCAGCTGTCGTAAACAAAATAGGTATATAATTTAAGATAGGTATTCTCGTTTTTGAGATGGAACTCAGCTATAAGAATGCAGCATTATGTAAACTATTTTGAATAACCAATTATCATTATTCAGTTATTGAGGCTTTTAAGGTGTATCAAACAATTTATTATTTAACTTGCTCATCTAAAATCGTAGTCGTAAGCCTCAATTTTATTGTTTCGATGGCAATTTTTTTTAGGATTAACAACAATTATTTTTTTTACTTTTATTATTTTTGTTAATGTACTTGCTCTTATTTAACCTACTTACTTACTTAATCTTAACTAAGACGCACTATTTTACTTATGCTTATCATTACATATATATATGAATAGATAACTTAGCTTAAGTTAGATTAGATAAGTCAGGGATTGAAGAATCAAGAGGGAGGAGATGGTGGAAAGGTGGAGGCGGGATCTAACAGACGCGCGTTACGGTCGATACACAATCCGCCCGGTCCTGCCGGAATGGTACCAGAGGGGATGGGGATCCCCGACGTTCCGTCTTGTGCATATGTGGAATGCTGTGGCCTCCTTCTGCGAGGAACTCGTCTCGCAGAAGAAGGCGGCGGAGAGGGTCCGTGAGCAAGACACTCACAGTGGCCGTCTCCACCAACGGAGGACAGGCAGAAGGAGGCGGCAGTTTAACCGCCTCCTTCCACCGTAATCGGACCAGAGAGATGGGTCCGGCGGACGGAGGAGACGGCCGGGGTGTACCCGGCTGTCTCCTTGCAAGACGGGGTTCGGTGACGGCGCTTTTGCTGCTGGGCACACAGCTGGGGCGGCACGATGAAGTATATAGATATCTCGTGCCGTCCCAGCTAGCGAAAGACATGCACCGTGGGGTTTTAATCCGTGCGAGTTGGACATAACCCACCCTCTCCCTCGGGAGGGTGGTGTATCCATAAGGGATTTCCCTACGCAAAAAAAAAAAGAAAAATAAGTCGCGAATTGCATTTATCAGGCAACAGCCCAAGCCGAGGTTTGCCGAGCACCCTTGAGCTAGTTGTCAAATAAAATCGTCTGAGTGCCTTAAGCGCTCGCCTTAGTAATCCGGTAAAGCTGTTAACAATGTTAACTAGTCTTAAGACTAGGTCAGTTCGAGAAAAAAAGAATATTACGTATATAGCAGTGGAAATACTAATTATACAATAAAAATAGAGTACGCATTTATTACGATCGGTACTATTCTGAATTGGGCGCGTATTCATTAATTAATTCGTAGGAAATACCTGTCACATAGGATTACACTCACAGATATGTAACGCATCCAACGTGATCGAACTAATTGGAGTATGTCATTAGAACATTATGAGTACGAAGGCGTACTGTTACGTCGTTAAAATAGGGTAATGGCGGAAATCGGATTCTGTTATACGTTTTATGTCATATTAAACTTATTGGAATTACGCAAATAATCACAACATATTATAAAGTCCTCTGCCACGTCTGTCTGTCTGTTCGCAATAAACTCAAAAACTACTAAATCGATTTTCATGCGGTTTTCACCAGTAGATAATGTGATCCATGAGGAAGATTTAGGCATATAATTTATCAAGGTTTTTTTTTATTATCAGGGCGGGACAACGCCCGCCGGCTCGCTTGTTTAAAATAAAATTTTGATGTAATCGAATCAGGAATAAAGAATACGTGTCAAAATCATCTACTTAACGCAAATAATTCCTAGTCTTAACTCCTAGAAAGGACTACCAAGTGGGGACTCTATTCCCAAAGACGTAAAATGGGTAGACTTGCTTTCTTATTCTCTTCTAGATCGTGATAACTCGATAAACGGGAGCAGATTTCGAAGGAGTCCTATGGCTATGGAGCATATTACTAAAATATCCGTTTTTATGCTTTCTGCGTGTAGTCGCTTCTAACAACTTTTCCTATGTTGCTCGTTTAGTTTTAGAGCGTTCTATACTTCGCTTACAAAGAGGCAGACTTCATTCAAGATCCATTTAACTTCAGTAATTGTCAATTCTTTGATAGATATGATATATCTAATCTCAATTTAGCTTGTTAATTCTCTCAGCTATATTATTTTAATGCTTTGGCTTATCTATTACTACATAGGTAGAGATAAAAGAGTTAAGTACATCCTCCATTTCTCAACCGCTGTACTTTTTTTAGTATATATTGAGAAGCTTCCGTGTTATTAATTAAAAAAAATAATAATCAGTAGTTTTTTCCGTAACATTAAAACTTAGTCGAATATCGACCACTAGACGATCACAATTCTGTATATAAATCGGCAGGGGATAGTCAGTTGACAACTCCACCCTCCTCTGTTTCTCAATCGATGGCCTTTTGTTTGACTATTCGATATTGGG
>JACEII010000312.1:37077-54155 GCA_014332785.1 Antheraea mylitta | reverse complement strand
TCGACCCAACTGATCAACCCTGATCTCGGTCCCAATGGTATCACTGAATAATGTCTTGCTCTATAAGTTTGATTATCATTATTCTCGGAATCTCGAGCCATCATCGTATTTGTTATCGACAGCAACTGCATTATCCTCTCGTCTAAATGCAAATCTTCTAATCCTTTGAACAAATAGATATACGCTTTCCCATCAGATCCGTAGAAAACTAGCTTTTTAGGTCTAGTTTTTGTCGGTAAGATTGCTACGTTATTTTCTACTGATCTAATCGTGACTCTAACAGATCTTTGATTAGTATGCACACCAGGCATACTTATGACTGTGTTCTTCAATTCGGCCAACACTGGGCTAATATCAGACATTTTCAAAATATAAGATGTTCTTTTATTTATTTTTTGTTGTAGTTTAATTTGTAACTGTTTAAGAGGTGACCACGATTCTTGCGGCTTGTCCGGGTTAGTAGGGTTTTTCAACTTGTCTGTAACATCTACAATAAGTGATAGGAATTTATTTTGGAAAGCGGTTTCGTGTGGTGTCTCTGGTGTAACTGATACTATTCTATATAATTGTTCTAGTACATAAACGACAGGTTCAAATATGATACGATGTTTCTCTTTTATCAACTGCTCTTTGTCCTCGGGAGTTATATTAGCGTTATTTTTAACTTTTGTAACTTCGACTTCTAACTGTGACAATCTCTTCGTAAAATCTGAGTGATGTTGCACAAGCGTGCCTAGACATAACTCGTCCCAAAGCAAATTTATTCTTTGAAGCTCCTTTACTAACAATTTAACTTGAAGAATCGTTTCCGGAGCTTGTTTCGATAAAGTTTCAACCATATCCAGGAAACAGGAGTTAAGTTCATTATTTATAACTCGGTCACTGTCAAGATCTTCGATGTCAAAGTTATCTTCTCCACTATTAGGATCATTTGATAAAAAGCTTCTTGCTATATTCAGTTCAGCCAACTCACTTTGTTCATTTTCAACAGCACCTACAACAGCTGGGAAAGTAATAAGATGAGGAGTATCTTCTGCTAACCTACACAATAAGTCGGAAACACATTTTCGAACATAAGTTTCTGGATGATTAAGCCTTGAAAACAATTGCGGTATAATAACTTTCCATGGCTGAGTTGGGGTGTTTGCCAAACCAGATTCAAGAACTGTTTGTAACTCCATAGCGTGTTTTACAATTAATCGAAGAAGCCTCAAGGTTGCATTAACCACAGCATTCTCTCCACTGTGATTTATGTAATCAGATGCGCATATAAGTTGGAGAAACTTAAAGTAAGCATCAGCCGACAATTCAAAATACGAAAACACTCGCTTCTGAGCTTGACGCCATATATCCACTAATAAAGCCAGATGTTCTGGGTAGGCGTTGCTCAGTGACGGTACTGTACGTAGTTGACTCTCTATCATTTCAGACGTGTTGATTTCATTCCAGTCTATATCTTCATCGTCACAAGTGGCTTTTGTTTTTGATAATATCTCACAAACCGCTTCGAAATCTTGCGGCGAACACCCAATCATTACACTTTCAATTTGTAATTTATCGTTTTCTGTAAGTTGTTCACGGGTTTTAGAACTAAATTCTACCATTTTTCGACCCCATCTAAAACACCAAGCAGCAAAATTAGCCCAAGCTTTAGCCAACCCGGAGCACTGATTTACGCTAAATTGTAACAATTTTCCAACAGCAGAATCTGATATTGGAATTACATTCTCTGATATATTATTATCCACCAGGCCTATTTCAGGTAGAGCCGAAACCAATTTTAATAATGATGAGTCTGCATCTAAAATAATCTCAGTTTCATTTTGAACCCATTTTGAAAGTGTCAGTAATATTCGTGCACCTTTTTCACGAAGTTCATAACTTTGTTCACCCATTGCTAATCTTTGCGAAAATCCAAGAGATACACTGGCACACAAATTTATTGCTCGTGTTTTTGTTTCCTCTTTTGCATACGTTAATTTGCAAAGTTCAGTAAAAGCTGTTGCATTGTTTAACGTCCAGATGTCCAAATCATACGTGTTGGTTGACATAAGTAGCACGTCACTCAACTCCTCTAGGTTATTTATACCACCCAAGGATAGTTGAAATGGTGTATTGTGTCTAAAATGGTTTAATAGCTCACGTTTTGCCATTCCTAAGTTTGCGTTTTTCCTGGCACTCTTAATTAAATCTAAACGTAAACACTCAGCATAGAAAACGTTTTCCTCTGTCATATTTAGTTTAGTAAAATACTGATTCCACCAAAATATTCTACTTAAGTTTCTTAACTCTGTTCCATATTTGTGTTCCTTTATAGCTGATGGTTTGAATGGATTGGATATTGTTTTTCCATTTGAAATAATATGTTGTAATCCATGATTTGCTAACTGTAATACAGCTACTTCTTTCAAAAAATGTATAGAATTACTTCTATAAAATTCTTCTGTTGCCGAGTTAAGCAAGTATTCACAGTCTTTAAGCAAATTTTCATACTTTTCCAAGTAACTATTATAGTATATATTTACTGCAGTACAAACTAATGTAGTCTCTATTTTGTTTAAGAGTCCTTGGTAGGAGCATGTGTGTTTCGCTATTTTATTCATATCAGCATCTAAAATATCCCAATTACTCAAGTCAACAGGGATTTCTTCTCCTTCATCAAAAAGTTTTAAATTAGCAAATGAACTCCATTGTGAATTTTGTATTTGCTGGTCATTGTCAACCCATTCTTGCATATCAGCCCAGCTTTGAATATGTTTGTAACTTTCCATTATTTGTTCTTCAATAAACTTACTTGTTCTTGAGTCTATTTGAACCGATGTCATAGGCTTTTTATCCTCGTCAGATTTCAAATTCCCTATTTTCTTGTAGTAATCAATTGCCATTTCATGTCTCGAATTAGCTTGCTCAGCCGCTCCTTTCAACCACAGTATTCTTTTATCAAAAGTTTGCTTAATCCAAACATATAAGCCCAACAACACTTCAGGTTCTTCAATTTTTATCAGCACACGTGCAACACTCATTGTTATAGCTTCAATATCTATATTGGTATTTGAATTTGCTGCTGTTTGTAATATAAGTGATGAGTGATATATGGCAGCTCCAACATGTCCAGCATATAAACTTACAGCCAATGATGCTGGACGCACTCTACTCAACCACTCTCTACAAGTGGACCAATTGGTGTAAAAGAAGGTCTTCACAGGTTTTGCCACAGCAGGCAATACTGTAGCAGTTCCTTCAGCACCATTGTAGATATACTTTTCTAAAAACATCATAAACTCCGTAATCCAACGTGATCTTCTCTGTTCAGACATTATCACATCTACTAACTTCAGTTCATCTGTTCCAATATATTTTGTTTCTAAAGATGAAATTTCACGAGCTATTCCTTTTACACCACCTTCTATTTTCATAAATGTTTCCTGTGGTTTACCCAGGATAGTTCTTAATTTTAAGTTGATGCATGTTTGAGCTAGTTCAGATAAGGCCCAGCTAATACAGATGGATGAGAAGCTAGTAGCACATTGTCGAAAAAATAATAAATTATTTTCATCTGAGTCTGCAGACAATATTGGCCATGAACTTAGGAATGCATCTACAAAAACTTTTTCATCATGTGGCAATTGCAAAAGGCTGTATATTATAAGTTTGAAATGTTGATGTGAAAATGTAGAAAATGATCCCCTCATAAGATATTCTTTATATGAGTTTGCTTTAGTGTCACTGTTAAGAATATTCAGACTCATTTTACGAGTTGTGAATACTTTCACCAATTGTTTATCTAGTTCTAACTGCACAATATCCCAGGGCAGATCAAATAATACTTCCTTTGATATTTTACAAAGAGATTTATTCTGATTATCAATATTCAAAATGCACAACACTGATATAGTTTTTAACAACATCACATTCCATGTCAAGTTTTTATTTCTTAATAAATACTGACAATTCTTCATAGTAAGTAAAACGATATCATCATCAAAACTGTGAGCGAGTTCTAGCATGTTAGTTACTAAAAGTAAAAATCCTTTAGATAGACTCACTATTGTTAAATACTTATCAAGTTGATGGAATATATCTGATATCCAATTCAAAATCAAGAGAAGTGTCTCCTTAGGTGCTAGTTCATCAAGCACCACACTCAGTGTATTCAAAATAATTCCCAAATGTCCAGATGTTGGGCTAGATCCTGAAACTTCTCCCAGATTTAGGTTTGATAAACCAAATATATCACTGGACCTTTGTTGAGTATTTGTAACTAAATCACTTGACGCAATGAAGTGATTATTCTTTTTACAATGGGAATACAGCAAATAAAGAACAGAATATTGAAGAGCTGGCTTTTGTTTTATTAAAGTTGTAACATGCGGGCACATTTTGATGGCTAACAGCTCTAAAATACTTGGTTGTAGGGCCCACATGCCTATAATTGAATTACTTGCATTGGCAAGTTCTGACAAGCACTGCAGATAAAAGATTACATTCTTTTCTGCATCACCTTCGTTGACATCCTCAGAGTATTCTGCTTTAATTACCAACACATCAGGGACAATAACTGAATATGAATTTTGAATATCAGTCAATACATACTTATAAGTTTCTTGTAACAGTGGAATATTTTTTAAATTCAATAGACTACTGTAAACAGACATTACACTATTAATTACTTCAGAACTTTCTGAATAACGCAAAGGCCGCAATAAAGAGTTAGGTCCAATTGTTTGTATAATAAATTCTATAGGAAGATTTAATGCTATCTCCTTTACCGTTGTTGATATTAAGTTTATTACACTGAGACAAATTTGATCATCTTCTCCCAAATAGTTCTCCATTTCCATAGATATTAAAGAATATAGTGCAGTGGCACAGCATGTCGATTTGGACTGTAAAAATTTAAGCATCAGAGAAATACATTCATTACCTGCTAGTATTAAATCTGAATCAACATTATCCTTCAGTGTTTTGCTCAAAACTTGTAATATCTTTGTTAAAGCTTCTGTAAGAAATGACCATGTAACAGACTGGGATACAACTGGACTCAACAAGTTACCCAAGCTCTTCACAACAGTGTTAAAAACATTCAGGAATGATGTTATTTTCTGCATACAATCATCCTTAGAGTTAACATTCCCCTCTTTCTCTGTATTATCAATTTCCAAATCATTGGAATATGCAACCATGTCTTCAATGAATTGATTTAGCAAATTCACTGAAAAACTTATGTCAGCTTGCCAGTGGCGGCTCAGTTTAAACAATGATTGTAGAGCAAAGTCTTTAATCTTTTTGGGTTGAGCATTGTCAACATGCCACCCAACCAGAATGTCTACAGTGTCCACAAAATGATTAGCAAAATGTTCAGGATATGAATTTGACATTACTATCATTGCTTTTATAGCAGCCATGAAAACATCAGAAGAGTCAGTACCTTCAATTATTACCTGCAAACGTTCTAGTGTCATTTCAGCAAAGTCAGCTAAATTTTGTGTGTGGTAGTCCAATTGGTATGTTTCAATAAATGAAACTGTCAATAGGTGTTTTATAGATGTATTATGGGCAGCATATGTTGACACTATCCAGTCAAGATGTTTTCTAAAGTCAGGTCCCATGACAAAACCAATTCTCCCTAATACCACAGCAGCTCCTTCTTTTGTTTCCAAACCAGGAGCATCATATAGTACGTCAAGTAATGATTCCACTAGTATGTCATATGAACGACGAACATAATGCACGTTTTCTGGTAGCATAACGGCATCCTGTAACTTGCTGCATATGACAAGTGATTTTTCGATATCGACCTCCGCACAAAGCCGACGCAGCAATTTGGATATACGCGGATCTTCTGGTAAATTTACAACCAAATCAGACCTCTCATAGAATTTGTTACCACTTTTTCCCTGAGACCAGGATTCATTGTTGTGGTGTCCTAACGGTTCGTGATATTTATAACAATTTTCAAGTGGATCTCGTTCTCTGGGCGGGAAGTCGCCGCGTCCCCTACCACCACCTCGACCGCCGCGCGTTGGCCGAAATTCTGTAACCCGGCCCCCTCGGGATCGATAACGGCCATCTCTGGACGGCCCACCAAACGAAGAGGAAGCATCATACGCTCCAACATAACCTCTGACCTTATCATCCGTTGTGTTTTCTTGTCCACTTTCGTCACGATTGAAAACATCGGAGCCCTCGGTTCCCTTGTAGTTTCTCAATTTATTATTTGCAGTGGTGGATATCATCACTAGAAATTTTATCGAACACGTATATATGACCACACATGGCCGTAAAATTATGAAAAAATACGGCCAAAACAGACGATCTCCGCCAACAGACACTGGAAAGTGCTATAGACAACAGTGCAGGGAAAGATAAAACTTTGTATAAAACGCAAAGACAGTAGCGTCACGTATTGTCGGAGAATATTAATTTTTATATCGGTAGACAAGTAATTAGTACACATATAAAAGTGTAGGTGGCAATGGTGGACAACTACAATAAATGGACTCAATGTACGCTTTTAGTTTTTTTTAATTATATTGATATTTATATAGACAACGATTTTTTGTACATAAAATAAAATGATAATAACATTTATAACAAATAAATTACATCCATAAAGCAACGATTCTTATATCCCAGTTTTTTGTCTATTACTTTTTATTATAATGTCAGCACTAGATTGGGAGTAGCGTTCTTCCCACAAAACAATCTATTTTTAAATCGATTTGAATTGTGTTTATGAAATCAATACATGAAATATCGATTTTTAAAATAACGTTTAATCAAAAATCCATCTCTTAATTTTTTTTCCTTTTATGTGTATAAAAAAGGTAACACGTAATAATTGATGTTCCATCATCCTTAATTTTAACAAGGTTATATGAAGCTTATAATTTCATGCAATTTGCAAAATAAAACAAAAGTTAGATGACATTTGATATTTTGTTTTTTTGATTAAAGAACATTGAAAAGGTTTAACGTTATGTACTTTATATATACTTCACAGTACTGAACATAAAAAATCATGCGTTTTATTATTTGCAGTGAGACAACACAACGCTATAAAACTCAAATACATTATAGACAATGTTGTCGACTCAATCTTTAAAAAACATTACCTGTATACTTTAGTAACACATAGAAATCTATTATAGAGAAGAGGACTAGAAAAAGTTGAGGCGACTGAGAACTGCCGACAGGAGCGAAAACTCAAAATAATTAATAATGTAATAAAATACTTAAATTGTACATATTGCATATTGAAATTATTAAAATTAGTCTGGTTTTTACATGCAATGGCACTCAAAACAATTATTTTATATATATTGATGCAGTTTATTTATTAATTAAACATATGATAGATTGCACAATCTCAATACAAAACATAAATATTAGATGTCCACAGGCAGTTAGAAATATATTCTGACGCAAGTCAGGTAAGTGCAATACTTAGTCAATAAAGTAACAATAAACAGTTAGCTTACTGGCATGTCATGACGTGAAATAAAAAATACAGTTGAACGCGCATAAAGAAGTTTTCACTTTTGAAATAAATAAGATAAAGTAAAACCTATTTCTTTTTAAAATATCTAATCAAGATTTTATGGAATCCGAGTTAAATCTACTGAGTATATTCGATGCTTAAAATCGATTTTTGACTTTATCAATCATAGATTCATCCCTAAGCTGAATTCTTTGTTAACCGTCTTGGAAATGCTTTTTTTGTCGTTTGCAATTCGTATTTCGTAGATTTGGGAGCCCCCGTGTGATCAAAGAATATTATAAGCACAAAGTACTTTGTATTAGTGGAAAATTATAAGCGTGTAATTTTCTTCGTTAAAGTTTATTGCTATTTAGATTTTGTTGGATTGATTTAAATTAAGTTTTGTATTATTTCGAATTGTTGTATTGTTTTTTTTATTCATGGTATAATTCATACTGTTAAAATGGCTCAAGAAAAGACAAAGAGGAGCCGAAAATATTGTGTATTTGGATGTGATAAACTTGGTAAGTATTACTGATCCTTACAATCATAATATTTGTTATTCCCATATGGCCATAGTTTTGTGTATAAAAATATAACATTTTCAGATGCTCACATCCATCGTTTTCCACATCCAATAAATCACCATGAGTGGCATGCTAGTTGGGTCGCAATTTTGGGTGATAAATTGAAAGACGACGATCCTATGAAAATTTATGATAACAAGAGGGTTTGCGATTATCACTTTAAAAGTGAAGAAATAACAGCCGGTCGCCGTGTGGTATATGGTGCTATTCCTTCACTAAATTTGACAGGTACCCCTTGTATTCCGGTTAATTAATACGAAAATCTAATTATTAAGGGTCTAGAAAATTCGTAAAAGCCTTTTAACGAAGAAAGACATACTCAACACATACTTTGTACATCCCCTATATATCCGCAGTCTTGTATGATATTAAGCATACAAATAATAATCGAAACATATTGAACAATCCTGTGTGAATCAATGATATTTTTCTAATATTATTGGTGTAAACGGATAGGCACAGCTAGTGTACAATAAGAACTGATACGATGATACGATAATTCTGTTAATATAAGAAGTTATACTTCTTGTGGCGAGAAAGGGCAAAATGATGAGAATAAATTGTTACGATGCGCGCGCACACCGTCACGAATAACCGATACCTTGAAATTAGCTATAGTCAACATTTTGTCTCTTTGTATTAAAACTTTCAGTGTATCAAAATACCTTTTTTCTATTGTTAGTGTCGTTTTTTCTATAAACTTAGAATAAGACGAAAGATAAAGTTTTTGAATTATCTTGTTAAGCCAAAAAAGTATAGCTTCTAATGTGTGTACATAATTACACACACACGTTTTTTTTAGGTGTGTTTGAATCAAAGTATTGTGTGCAAAGTGAACACAACTATGCTGCTTTTGACTCATTTGCTCAAGGAAGTATAACTGTTCATAATCAATCTTCATTAGAAGCAGATGTTATTCAAGGTACATAATGTTTTTTTTTATATTTATTGATATAAAATTATTCACACACCAAATTTTTATGCTCCCACTCAGTTTGACCAATCATGTAAGTTGGTAAGTTGGTACTTCTAAGTATTTACTCATAAGCATGGGTGTGTGCTTTTTCTTCTACTATAATTCATCATTGCACGGTACTAAATTGTATATTATTATTCAGTTTTATATTAAACTAGATGACCCCGTGTACTTCGTATCACCTATCTTAAGAATATAAAAAATGGTAAAATGAATTCGCTAAAATAGCTGTAAATTTTGACAGGTATTATGAGACTGCCATTTTCATAGGTTGCTATACAACAAAAAATGTAATAAAAAATACATCAAATGTCTTAGAAAAGATAACATGTATCTATAAACAATAACGGTAAATAAATTTTTCACACACTTACAAACTTATGATAGAAGTTTTTAATAACGGTATACTAGTGACAGAATGATATTTAACTTAATAACATTTCATCTGACGTTTGACAGTCAAAATTTTGACAGGAAAATGGCTAGAATAGTTTTTATGTGAAAGTAAATTGTTGTTTTTGCTATGTTACTCGCAATTTGTCCATATTTTCTCATCGTTTAAACCTTCCCTGGACTACGACGAACATTTCAAAACAAAATTCAGCTAAATCTGCCCAGCCATTCTCGAGTTTTAGTGAGACTAACGAACAGCAATTGATCTATATATATATAGATTAAATAAAGACAAACTTATATTCTTAAATATATTATTTTAACTAATGCCTTGAAATTATACCTTCAAATTAATAAATAATCCATTGTGTTCCACAGAAGCAGTTGAAACTACATTACATATGGGCCAGAACTTCAATGATTCAACATTAGTCAAAATCGACTGCCAGCCTTCTACTTCACAAAATTATTTTTTTCCAGGTAATTATAAATGTAGCAAAAATTAATTCGATTAAATGCAAAAACGATTAGTTACTAAGATAAGGTTGCAAAGGTAAAAGCAATAACATAAAATGTTTAAATTAGTTTTCAGTTACGCTGTGACAGTTTGACCAATAATCATGTAAGTTGGTACTTCTAAGTATTTACTCAAAGGCATGGGTGTGTGCTTTTTGTTTTACTATAACTCATCCTTGCATGGTACTAAACTGTATATTACTATTCAGTTTTATATTAAATAAAATAAAGAAAAACTTATATTCTTAAATATATTATTTTAAGTAATACCTTGGAATTATACCTTCAAATTAATAAATAATCCATTGTGTTCCACAGAAGCAGTTGAAACTACATTACATATGGGCCAGAACTTCAATGATTCAACATCAGTCAAAATCGACTGCCAGCCTTCTACTTCACAAAATAATTTTTTTCCAGGTAATTATAAATGTAGCTATAATTAATTCGATTAAATGCAAAAACGATTAGTTACTAAGATAAGGTTGCAAAGGTAAAAGCAATGACAAAATGTTTAAATTAGTTTTCATTTATGCTATGTGGTAGTTTGATTTAATCCATATCTATACATATAATAAAAATGAAACGTCTGTATGTAATATAAAAATGGGATTTTTTCACTCATTGGGTATGAAAGTATACACGTTTCTGATAACAAAAATATAATTTTTAAACTTTTTATCTGTCTGTCTGTTTGTTATGGGTAATCTCCGAAACGGCTGAACCGATTTTGACAGGATTTTCACTGGCAGATAGCTGAAATTACAGCGGGTTACTTAGACTTTAAATTAGACCTGCTGTTAACCGTGTCTTCGTCCGTAATGCTATCTCCACAAGGGTTAGACCGATCTTTACGAAACTTTCATTGACAGATACTTGACCTTATAAAAAGTCATTCAAGCAATTTTAGTTTATACTATCTATTAACCGTGACTTCGTCCGCAGTACTATCTTAAAACGGTTAGACCGATGTTCACGAGACTTTCACTGGCAGATACGTGACCTTATAAGAAGTAAATTAGGCAATTTTAATTTACACTAGCTATTAACCGTGGCTTCACCCACAATGCTTTCTTCTAAACGGTTATACCGATTTTCACGACACTTCCACTGGCAGATAGCAGACCTTATTAAAAATACATTAATCTATTTTAATTTAGGCTAGCTATTAACTGTTGCTTCGCCAACAGTGCTTTCTCCAAAAAGGTTGTGCCTTGGGAACCTTATAGAAAGTAATTGAGGTTATTTTATTTTAAACTAGCTGTCACCTGCGACTTTGTCTGCATGAAACTTACCGAGATTTCAACTCATTCTTTATTTTTAATTCAAGAAATAATCATCAGCGTATTTTTTACAATTCGACATTATAATTATTAGTAACTTAGAGGTCTTCCTAATAAAATCTTAGACCATAAACGTATTACTAGTATTACTTACTCTTTAGAGTTCTATGATACATTTTTTTGTGGAACAGAGAAGAGTTTGTATAGTCACAAAATATTAATTATAATGGCAATGTATATTAAATATAATGTAAACGTAAATTTTTATAATAACATTTTAAGTTATTGTTTCATTAGTTCCTTATGCAGTCTGCGCACTGAGATAGTTATATGGTGAATTAAGGTTCCAAATATGTGGCCAATAATGAACCTAATTTGTCACTATTAGTATTTATGTATCTAATGTATACGTTACATGTTACTGTAAGTGGCGTACTTACAGTTGTTTTAAAGAGCATTTCTATAATTGTACATGGTCTCACAATTTTATATTTTTTAATACAATTTAAAAAAAGAGCTGGAGCGGCGAGTACCACTTTAAAAAAATATAATTTTGCAATGGAAGCAGCATTATTTTTACTGTTGCCAATGATATTACGGTAATATATTTTTGCTTTATATTAATACTTATAATTGTTATGTTTACAGGTGCTACTACAATCCTGCCTACGTTTGCATTTCAAAACAAGGTATACAAACGTCAGATACGAAATTTAAAAAACGAAGTATCTCAGCTCCGAAGAAAAAGTAGTAACTTAAAGTCACGACTTTCTAGTGCCATGAAATATTCCAATGAGATTGCACTACAACAAGTTTTAAAAAAGATGAGTCCTGCAGGTAAAATTTTTACTAAGTTACAGTACACTCAATCATCCAAAAAATCTAAAGGACGGCGATTTTCTTTAGATGAAAAGATACTTTCATTGACTTTATACAAAAAAAGTCCCAAATGTTACTCTCTCTTATCAAAATATTTTACTTTGCCCAATGCAAAAACTTTAAAAAAATTATTAAGTCAAGTGAAAATAGGTCCAGGTATAAATGAAATAGTATTTAAACAGTTAAAAAACACTGTTTCGGAGATGAATAAAGAAGATCGTTTATGCACATTAATCTTTGATGAGATGTCAATTACGCCTCAAGTGCATTATGATTCAGGTAGTGATGAATTTAAGGGCTTTGTGAGTTATAATAGTAATAATATACTGGCAGACCATGTTCTTGTATTTATGATTAAGGGAATTAAGAAAAATTACAAGCAACCTGTAGCATACTATTTTTCACAAGCATTAAAGACAAACGAGTTAAAAAAAATTATCACTGATGTTATTATAAATGTACAAAAAACTGGCCTTATTGTTCTCTGTACAGTATGTGATCAGAGTACAATCAATGTAAGCACCTTGAATAGTCTCATTGAAGAGACTAAAAGTAAATACTTAAAACAAGGTCGAGAATGGAAGAATGATATTTTCGAAATTAATAAAAAAATCATTATTCCTTTATATGATGTCCCTCATCTTTTAAAAGGTTTACGTAACAATTTATTGAATAAGGATTTAAAATATATTGATATCAGTGGAGACAAAAAGGAAAAGATTTTAAAATGGAACTATTTTCGAATGCTATATGAAGCTGACAAAAATTATGGAGAACTACGATACCTTCAAAAAATTACTGAAGAACATATTAATGTTGAAAAAATGAAAAAAATGAGGGTCAAAACTGCTGCTCAAATTTTTAGTCGAAGTGTTGCAATAGCTGCTGAACATTTAACTGCAAGAGGTGACTTGCCCGAAGAATGCCGCCAAATTGTACCGTTTGTCTTAATGATTGACAATTTGTTTGATAGTTTAAATGCTAGTACATTCCATGTGCCTAATGGTAAATTTTACAAAGGAGCGGTAAAAAAGAATTCGTCTCATTATAAATTGTGGTATGATGCTAAACTTTTTTTATCGAATACTACTTTTATATGCAAAGTTAAGGATGGGAAGAAAATAAAAATAGTAGAGAGATCTGTGCCGTCTATAAAAAATTTCATAAAAACTATAGATGGTATGTTACAAATTTGTAGTATCCTACAAAATAAGTATTTATTTGATAGCATTCTGACAAGAAATTTTAACCAGGACCCAATAGAAAACTTTTTTGGTAATATTCGTAGCTTAGGTGTACGTAATGTATCCCCAAATTGTGTTTCTTTTGAAGGAGCTTATAAAGCCCTTTTACTAAATAATTATAATACACCACATTCATACAATTCTAACTGCGAAAAAGATGTTAATGCATGTTTACAAAGATTAGATTTTTTTTTCAACAAAAATAATATTTCCAACCCACATACCAAAAACATTGAAAATGTTATCTTAAATGAAGAATTCGAAAATATTTTCAGAACTAATACACCAGATAATTGTGGTACAGAGACAAGAGAGTATGTTTGTGGTTGGGTGCTGAGTAAATGTTTAAAGAAAGTTGTTAAATCTTGTCACAAATGTAAGGACATTCTTATTTCTACTAATAAAAATGATAACAAATACATAAGATCTAGGGAATATAACCCAAACAAACAATGGTTATGTTATCCCTCAGAAGAGTTAAAAGCTTGTTTTTATGATTTACAAAAATTAACAGTGCATACATTAAAACACAATAATATTTCATGTAATATAAAAACGAATATAAAAATGTTAGCTGAAATATTTATTATATTTCCTCTAGATTGTGAGCAACACAAAGAAAATTTCAAATCCTTCTTTTTAGATATGACTATTAATGTTCTGATTTATAGTTGGTGCAGATCTGTTAATAGGATACTAGCAGGCAAAATTCATTACGATGGTGATGATAAATTAAAGAAAGCAGCACAGTTATATTATAATAAACATAGAAGATTAAATAAATAAATAACCAAACTTCAGTTCACTGGCATCATCCAGGTCCTTTCATTAAGGCTCGACACTCCTTTCTGAAAGGTCGACAACTTATCTGTGATGCACTCTGTGTGGCAGGTATCCATAGGCAGTGCTATTCACTTACCATCAGGTAACCCACATGTTTATTTGCCACCAATGGTATAAAAAATATATGCGTATTTAACTTTTCATGTTTATTGTAATATAATTGTGCTGCTCATTTTACTTTATCATAACAATTGTAATGGATTTTTCCTGCTAGTATCCTATTAACAGATCTTCACTACCTTTAAATCAGAACGTTAATAGGTCACATCTAAAAAGATTTGAAATTTCATTATGTTGTTCACAATCTATAGAAAATATGATAAATATTTTAATTAACATTTTATATTCGTTTTTTTATTACTTGAAATATTATTGTATGCACTATTAATTTTTGTAAATCAAAAAACAAGTTTGTAACTCATATATGAGGGATAACATAATCATCTTTGTTTGGGTTATATTCCATAGATTTTATATTTGTTATCATCTTTATAAGTA
Source organism: Antheraea mylitta (assembly GCA_014332785.1). Lineage (NCBI taxonomy): Eukaryota > Metazoa > Arthropoda > Insecta > Lepidoptera > Saturniidae > Antheraea > Antheraea mylitta. The sequence goes on along the minus strand of JACEII010000312.1, from coordinate 39,456 downwards.
AAAAGTTTCTTTAAATATTAACTCAGCCTAAAAGTCTAATTTTTGTAAATGTGCATAAATATCTTCTTAATTCGGGTTATAAGAATGTGGTGTATTATAAATATTCAGTAAGAACATTCAAAAGAAACAAGATTTAGGGATATATTGTAATACATACACCTAAGCTTAGAATATTGCTAAAAAAAGTTTTATATTGGGTCTTGGTAAACATTTCTTGTTTGAATGCTATCAAACAATTAATTATTTTGTAAGATACCACAAAGTTTTATCACACCGTCTATGGTTTTTATGATTTTTTTTGTAGATGGCATAGATCTTTCTAAATTTTTTATTTTATTTTCATACTTAACTCTCAAAGTAATATTAGATAATAAAAATTAACATCATATTACATCTTCTAATGAGGCAAATTCTTTATACCGCAATTTTATATAATTTACCATTAGGCACATGAAATGTGCATTTAAAATATCAAACAAATTATCAACCATTAAAACAAATAGTTCAATTTGGTGGGATTCTTCAGGCAAGTCACCTCTTGCAGTTAGATGTTCATCAGATATTGCAACACTTTGCGTTAAAAATTGGAGCAGTAGTTTTCATCCTCGTTTTGTTCAATTTTTAACATTAACATGTTCACCAGTAAGTTTTTGAATCTATCGTAGTTATCCATATTTTTTGTCGGCTTCATAAATTCAATTTTCAATTGAAAATTGACCAATTTTCAATTGAAAATTGACCAATTTTAAAATCTGTTTTTTGTCGCCATTTATATCAAAATATTTTAACTTAGTAAATTATTACGTATACGTTTTAAAAGGTGGGAAACATCTCATAAGGGTATATATGTATATGCATTTACTTATTTAAAAATGTCATTTCACGATTCTCGTCCTTTTTTTAGGTATTTCATTCTAGTGTCTTCAATAAGACTAGTCAAAGTGCTTACACTAAATATTCTAATCACATACTGTACAATGAATATCAAGGCCAGTTTGTTGTACATTTGTAAATTCATCTGTGATAAAAAAATAATTATTTAATGATTGTCTAAATAGTGTGCTCCAGGTTGCCCTACATTTTTTCAATTCCTTTTATCATAAACACAAGAACATGCTCTGTCAATATACTATTACAACTCACAAAACCCTCAAGTTAACCAGTTCCTGAATTATCATGCACTTGAGACATAATTGACATCTCATCAAAGATTAATGTGCATAAGTGATCTTCTTCGTTCATCTCCAATACAGTGGTTTTAATTGTTTAAATATTATTTCGTTTATACTTGGACCATCAAGTAAAATAGTTTGATATGAGAGAGTAACATTTGGAAATATTCTTCTATTCAATTAAGAAAAAAAAACAATGAAAGTATCTTTACATTTTAAGAATCTCACCGAGTTTTAGATATTTTGGATGATTGAGTGTACCATATCTTAGCAAAAATTCTGCTTGCGGGAGTCTTCTCCTTTAAAACTTGCAGTCTCGTTTAAATATTTCATGGCACCAAAAGGTCGTGCTCTTAGATTTTTATCGTTTCTTCCAAAGTTTTTACATTGAGAAAAGTAAAATAATTTAGTAACAGACTATAACGTTAAGGTCTTCTCTTGTAGAACACTAATGAACATATTTTGTCATTTAAAAAAAATCACCAGGCTTGAATATTAACTGTTTAATTTATTTGTGTTTTTTTTTACAACTTAGATACTATAATCATATATGTCTGAACCAATCTTTACTTGCTTTTATATGTATTTACTTCTGATATATTTGATGAGACTATTCAAAGTACTCATATTAATTTTACTCTAATCACATACTGTACACAAAAGAATAAGACCATTTTGTTATACATCTGTAATCTGTGATCATTTTTTAAATTTATTTGCCTCTAATGTTTATAAAGAACGGCACTTGCAGATTTAAATGCTAGCAAAAAAGGGCCATGACGATAAGGACAAATTTAAGAGAGAGAGTAGCTTGGTTATATTGTTAGGATAGACTGTATTTAAACTGTCCGTATTATTGACCTGACAGGCCATAGGTCGATGTTATTGGCCAAGGTTGGTCAAGAGTGACCGAGTGGAACAAGTTCCTTTCGTGGATTTTTTTTTTCGAAGGTTATATTCTCAACATTCTATGCATTGGGTTGGAGACGTCGGGTCATCTGAGCTCCTTGCAGTAATCAGAATTTCCGGGATGGCTGCGTTGGCTGGAATAGAGGGCGGCTGCGCTGGTTCGCTGTCGGGGACATGTTACTGAACGAGACTGCCCACATCACCGGTGGGCTGCCGAGACGAACGGTTGCTAAGCTTCTGTGCCCGTACGAGCGGCGGCTAAGCTTCAGACCAGAAACTCAGCCGCAGCACAGAGCAG
>JACEII010000312.1:21188-37067 GCA_014332785.1 Antheraea mylitta | reverse complement strand
CTGCGGCTGAGCTTCGGTTCTGCGCTGCGGCTAAGCTTCTGCTCTGTATTGTAGCTGAGCTTTTGTTAGCGCGGTGGCAATATTGCGTGAGTTCCTTCCAATTTACATTGTTATTTCCATTTCTCTGGATTTTTATGATTTATCACGTTGAGTTTTTTAATTATTGATGTAAGTTTTGTATTAACATTTATATTATGTATAATGTGATAGGACTTCGTCTCTATTAGCCTTGTTTTTATATAGATTTACTTTTGGTAGCTAATAAACATAAAAAATGAAATGGAGTAGTAATATGAAAAAAAAACGAATAAATTGAATAATCAAACTTGGCATTACCATTGTAATTAGTTTTAGCTGCAACATTCCAGCAAAATTAGTTACTATAAAATATATACTTTACAGAACTTAAGCATAGTTAGTTCCTTGACACTTATCTTTAAATGATTGTTTATTAAGGTTATTTTGAATATTTTTATTAATTAAATTATAATTTTTGATAAACTTGGTATTTTAAATATTGTTATTAATTATAATTGACATCTCATCAAATATTAATGTGCATATTTGATCTTCTTCGTTCATCTCCAATACAGTGTTTTTTAACTGTATGTACTGTTTTTTTTTTTTGGATTGGGTAAAGTGAAATAGTTTCAGATCATAGAATCAGTATCAGAGAGTAACATTTGGAGATTTTCTTGTATTGAACAAATTAATCAATCAATCATATCAATGAAAGTATCTTTTCATCTAAAGAAAAGCTCCAGTTTTTAGATTTTTTGGATGCGTGAGTGTAGTGTATCTTAGCGAACATTCTACCTCCAGGAGTCATTTTTTTAACTTATTGTAGTACAATCTCGTTTAAATATTTCATGGTACTAAAAAGTCGTGTTTTATGTTTTTATATATTCTTCCAAAGTTTATGGATTGATAAATGTAAATTATCTTAGTAACAGACAGTAACTTTCAGGTCTTTTTTGCCTCTTCTTGCTAATAAAAGTAGTTTTTTAATTGAAAAAAAAAACCATAGGACTTGAATTTTAACTGCTTAAATTTATGTTTTTTCATCGTTTTAGATTTGTATCATTACTTGCTTGTATGTATTTACTTCTAATGTCTTTAAATTAAAAGTGCACATATCAATTGTACTCTAATCACATACTGTATACAGAAGAATAAGATCATTTTGTTATAAATTTGTAATGATATCTGTAATCACTTTTTAAAACTCTTTTTGCTCTGTTTGCAACGAATAGTGTGCAACTAACAAATATAAATACTACCAAAAAGAACCATAATGGTGTCAATGACAAACTAAAGAGAGTAGCGTGCTTATATTATAATAAACATAAGGAAGAAAATGGAATAGTAATATGATATTAAACAAAAAAATAGAATAATGAAACTTGTAATTGGTTTTTGCTGCAACATTCCAGCAAGATTATTTATATATTTTATAGCAACTGAGACAAGTATGTACTTTGTAGTACTTAATAGTTTCTTGAACTTATCTTTAAATTATTGTTTATTAAGCTTATTTTTAATATTTCTATTAATTGTACAATAATGTAAGTTTTCAAAAACTTGGTATTTTAAATATTGTTAAGAAACTTTACTCAATAAACACAATAATCAATTATGTTGTTTTATTTCAGTATATTGTAATTATAACATAGAGTCTGATATTAACATTGTCTGATTATTCTATATAAAGTACTTTTGTTTTATACAATTAACGCATTAGAAAAATTATGATATATAAATATAGACACTAGACATATCTTTATGAACAATAATAGTATCTCAATGATAAATTACATAATATAAAACACATTTAGTAATTTTTTTATGGATGCGACTGAAAACGTCTTATGTAGGACTATAGGTATAGGTATATAGAGACATATAGATACCTATATGTATGTAGGTATATTACAATTAGTGTGTTTCTCCGCATATAGATGGCGTATTTTTAATGCTGTATGGTTTAAGGCGCAAGAGGGCTCTCTTTTCCTATAATACTTACTATACTCTTTGGCTGTAACTAATGCCAACGCACTCGCAACGTGTAAAGTCGAAACAGCGCTATGTATCAGAAAGCAATAGAAATATTATTGTAATTCACAGGGAGAATAGTCGTATGTAGTGTTTATAAAATTTTGTAAAAACGACTTTATATATTTAAGAATACGGTATATAGTAATTATTGTATTAAATGGAGATACAATCCTGAGATATGAATACCGTGAACAACGCCGGTATTGGCCGGTAATTTGTTTACAAGTCATTCTGATTGTTAAGTTTTCATTTCAGGTTGCTTTATATATTGATGGATTTTGAAATAGTCATTTATTTTACTATTCGTGCCGCCCGTATCGTTTAGTGTTGTGAAATCTTATTCTGTTCGAAACTGTTTTTTTTCCTATTAATAATCTGAGATAGAGACTCAAGTGCGAAAGTGACGCTTTGTTTTTTAATATTAGTAATTTGAGATAAGACGCCATTATAGTATTTATACTTTTGTTTACAAGTTCGAATACATATCCTCATTTATAACCATGGGACCAAGAATAAAAAAATGTGCAAAATGTGGAATAACGTCTAGGCAAGACCCATTTTTAACTTTTCACAAGTTTCCTCGTGCTTCGGAACGTGGATCTCTCAGGTAAATAAATATAGACGCAATTAAAATTATTCATATCTATATTCCTTGGCAAACCTCTGTAACCTAATATCTGTATGGCTTATAAGTATTCCATAGAAAATGTTCGTTGATTCTTGTATGGATGATCATAAATAAAATTGCAACAAACATCACTGTTAATAACTCTTGTTATGAATTAGGTGTAATGTTATAGATATGTGTATATAACAATTAACATTATTGATTTATATTTTAGGCTTAGAGTCTGGGCAAAATTTTGTTTTCCTGATGCTCAGATTTCTAAAGAATTATTGAAAAAGATGCATTATCTTTACACTATATGTGAAAAACATTTTGATGGTTCAGCTTACACAAGCAGTGATAGAAGTAGATTGAATTCATTTGGAATTTCTACAAAAGCTCAACATATTTTATGTGAATTACGAGATGAGGCTGATACAATGAAAGTGGGTATTTTAGTTCATTTTATATATTATAAGATTTTTATTAATTTTAAAGCTTATAACTTTTCACTAACTTTCAAGATGTATCTAAAAATGTTAATTTTCATTATTACATAACAATTCATAACAGTGTTATTGGAGGGAATACATATTATTTAATATTCAGTGTATTATAATGTATACACATTACAGTATCCAGAGACTTCATCTAAATGTGTAGCCAGTACATCTCAAATTTCACAGGATGTGGATATGACTAAGGTAAGTATTTAAATTTTTAAAAGCTTTATTTGTCTGAAGCTACTTTAAAACAAATAGTTATTATATTTTTAATAACAGTTTACATATACATTTTTATGTCACAATTTTAAAAGTGATGCAACTTTTATTCATATTGCCATGTTATTCCTGTATAGGGTATTGATTTTTCAGCCACTTAAATGATGATTTTTAATGAATTCTTTACTGTTGTGCTCCATCTATATTTAATTAACTATATTAATTCAATTAACTCCACTAAATTCATGTCGGTAGCGTCATTGGTTTCCTTAACAGATTAAGATTACTTTAACAGATAACATTTACTTTGCATTTCAGTATTTCTATTATAAAAGTAGTAGTAGTAGTCTAGGTTTTGTTGTAAGTAATATCTACCTGACTTTAAAAGTCATGTGAAAATCAATTTTACCAATAGATCCACATAAACAGACATATTTGTTTTTCAAATTTTGCTAATATTGAAATAACCATAGGAGCTTAAAATATCTAAAATTTCCAAATAATGCAATATCTGAAAATGAATCATTCATTTTTACTTTTTTTTTAATTCTGCAAAGTTCATATTAAAAATATTACAGCCAGAAAACGAAAGTTTGTTTATAATTATTATTATGTGATACTCATTATATAATTTATGGATATCTTGACAGAAAAAAGGAATCTTGAGTGATTTGGATATAAAAGATTGTTCAGAATTTACACCCAGAAAAAAGAAATTATATAAGAGATGCAGAAGAAATCTTTCAGAAATATACAGGCTTCGTCAAAAAATACAAAATATAAAGAAATCTAAGAGGTCAACATTAGATAATTTAACTTCGAATGATTTTTTAAATAAAATGATTCATGACAAAATTAGTAGCTCAATGTGCTTACTATTACAAAGCCAGATGAGAAATGTCGATAGAAAATTACCAGGTAGAAGATGGACCCTAGAAGATAAAGTTTTGGCTTTGTGTACTTACAAAAAGTCGCCATCTTGCTACAGATTGTTGAATAAATTATTTTGTTTGTCCAGTATTAGTTCTCTTAAAAAAATACTAAATAAAATACCGATGGTGCCTGGATTAAATGACCAAGTGCTCGAAACTATAAGGGCAATTGTAAAGGATAGAGATATGGTTGAAAATTTATGTGTCTTAGCCTTTGACGAAATGTCAATAAGGAAAAATTTAACTTATAATTCAAAACTGGACCAGATAGATGGCTATCAAGATCATGGTAGTCAAGGACGAACACTACAAACAGCGAGTCATGCATTAACATTTATGGCTATTGGTGTTCGAAAAAACTGGAAACAACCGATTGCCTTTTATTTTTCTGGAGATAGTGTAACAGCGGATAGATTAGCTGTACTTATCAAGGAGGTAAAACATTGGATTTGTAAATGATAAATTAAATTTCTTTTAGATTGAGGTGGTTATACTTTCTTATTATTCATATGTATGTTTGTTTCTCATTTAGCATCTTTCTACCATTATCTCAGTTAAATGTCATTCTTGGCACACTCTGGCACAGCATGTTTTCGATATCCACTATGACATCTCAGTATATACACCTTTTATTAACATATTATTTTGCACACAATCCACCTATACCTTGTTCTGTCTTCCTCTATCTGTATATCCTATATAATATATTATTTACATTAATATGGTTCATTTTTTCCCCGTTTTATAATACTCAAAATCATAGTTCACTTAAGTATAATTAATATTCATATTATATATATGTTCAATAGTTAATATGAAGAACACTATAGATATTTTTTCACAATAATCATTTTTACATGTGTTTTATATTTTATAGTAATAGTATTACTTAGGGGTTTTATCACCCACTCCATGTAATTACTTATTTTTCGCAAACATTGTGAAAATGTTTACTTATATTAAGTAAGTAAGTAAATTTTAATTTACTTTCAGGTCCTGAGCGCTTGTTTTTCTGTTGGGTTATATGTTCTTGGGATAATCTGTGATTTGGATGGTGTTAATATACGGGCCATAAATGTATTAGGTTCAACCAGAGATCGACCGTATTTCGACCATGAAGGCCATGAAATTGTTACTATTTTAGATCCTCCCCACCTATTGAAATGCTTTAGAAATAACTTTCTGAAATACGACATAAAATTCACACAGGACGTTCGAATAAATGAAAAACCAATCTATGGTAAAATAATATATTATTTATTTACTACACCATAAGAGTAATGTTTAACTAGCAGACCCGCACAACTTAATCTCTGTCAAATAGAGTACCGGTTCTAATTGTATTTACAAGCAACAAAAATAAAATAAGCCTATTATTACCCGATGGCAGCGACACATACCGAGGCCGATTTAGACATCCTATATTGTCCAGGTTGTACCAAATTAGCACACATATGCAAAATTTTATTTTTTTATTATATATCTATTATATAAAAAAAATTATGACCTTTTACACAGTTTGCATAATTAAATTAAATACATTGCAGGTATAGCAAAATGGAGCCACATTAAAGAATTTTATATGAAGGACAAAGAGAATCCAAATTTTGTATTTGCTCCAGCACTAACCAAACAACACTTGGACCCAAATGGCAAACAAAAAATGAAAGTTCGTTTAGCTGCACAAGTGTTAAGTCATTCAGTTGCCGCTGGAATATTTGCTAAAATAGGCCAAAGTAAGTTTCAAATTACTCACTCTAAAGATTCAAATGAATTACATGTTAAGCAAGCCAGATAACTTAAACGAAGGCAATATTTTTATAATTTGTCTGTAGCATCTACCACAATCTTATCTGCATGTCATGTTAGTTATTAATAGCTGTTTCGGCGCAAAAAACACTATTAAATTAAACTATTAAAGTAAAAAAGTAAATTGGCTCGCTGGGACTTAGTAGTACCTGGGAAGATTTTAGTTATTGAGTTCTCACGCTGGCAAGGGATGCGAAATCTCAAGTGCATAACCCTCTTCTCTTTCACTAACAACAAAAGGCCGGAGTCAAAAACTCTAGTTAAATTCAAGTAGCTATCTGAGATATATCGTGTTTTCTAATCTATCTATGACTGGTGTTTCAATAACAGTATTCCCTCAAGCTCAGATAAGGTCACAGATAGATAGGATCTTCTAACTCCAGATAGGAACGTCCCTCAGATACGTTTTAAAATATTTAGTGTCTTGTTTGAAATGAACATTATAAGTATATTTATTATTAATATTTACTAAAATTAATAAAATCCGCTATAAACTATATTTTAAAATATTAACTATTGAAAAATAACATTTATTGAACAGTGTTTGCTCTTGCCATTTTATACTACTACTAAAAATTTGAAACGTAAAATAACAACGCTATTCTTGACTTGACTTAAAAAAAAGTTTATTGAAGAAGCATTGTTTCGGCGCAGAAACAATATCAAAGTGGTTAGCTGGGACTCAGTAGTACCTGGGAAGATTTCAGCTATTGAGTTCCCACGCTCCGCGCCTCAGGTATACATACCAAGCCTCAACAAAAATAATTCAAAAGAAAATAGCAATATTACAAAACGTTTAAAGTCTTATTTTGCATCATCATCATTCATTATCATCTTTTTTTTCAATCGATAACGAATTCGCTGAAGGTTTTTTTTTTAGAATTTAAATTGATTTAGTCGTAAACATAACAAACAAGTCATCTGGAAATTATTAAAAAGAAACATAACATTTTAATGATTGAAGAGTTTTCGACTTTACCGCGAACAGACAGACAAACGTGGCAGAGGATTTTTTTATAATATGTTATAATAGGAAATAGCGCCATTACATACGAGAACACCAAACAGTGTTACCATAGGAGTCCCCCAATCGCGATACTTGCGAAGACGAATCACAATAAGACTACAATTAAGAGAGCTCATCATAGATCAGGATCAACCAAGAGAAACGGCCGGGGAAGAGGCTACCGCCAGAGAAGTATCCCTGACCCGGTTTCTCCGCAAGCACAAGTTGCGAAAAGACATTACTAATCCCAAATTATAAATAAATTATTATATGTGAGCATCATCGCGTTTGTGCGTAGCATCCGGTACTTAAAACGGGTGGACCGGCACCTGCTAGTCTATAACCGATACCGATAGTTCCTCAGTCATCCGAGTAACACCTACGCGGTACCCGTATCGCCCCCGCTAAGTAGTTACATTCAGTTCTACCCTACACAATAAGAAGCGAGATCAAATACTAGGTTATTAATCGACAAAAGATTCACCTTCTCAAAACACGTGGATGAGGTAGTAACAAGAACGAAAGTAGCGAGGAGAATGCTATGGCCGGTGCTCTCATCCAAACTCCCACTGCGCATCAAACTACGGATATACAAAATCTACATGAGATCACGCCTCACGTATGCCGCCCCAGCATGAATCAGATGCGTGTTTGAAAAACTACTCCGATCGATATGTTGAAGCCCCCATACAGAGTTACTGCTTAGAGACCGGCTCCGATATCGAGCTCGACGTATCGGCGTCCGCCGTGCCACCCGCAAACTCAGAGTCACCCGCGATTTCCGCGCCTTCAGCGCACAAAGATGACGGTTATAAAACCGTTACATATTACAAACATCTCCGCCGCGGTTCACGCTTTTCCCACTCCGACTCTGGTTTCGTACGTCCGAAGAAAAAATTCGCGAGCATAGATGGCGTTCGGGTGCCAGCCCTGGCTATACCGGCGGACATAAGACCACGTGAGCGCAGAGCTATCTCTCTGTTTTACCCTCTCAAGTTAATATTACGGGTTCCGTAGCGAAGAAGCCCCGCCCACCGCTGCCAGTCACTATTCAAGATAAATCTCAGTGGCATTCTATCTCCAATAGGGGGAAATGGATGATGGTCCGATTCGTGGCGCCGCACGTGTCAGACGTACGCACGGAGCTTCTAAAGTGACCGTTATTTTTTCGCGCGTTATTTTTCGTAGTCAGTTTCGCGAGTTCGGCATCGATCTCCGACTGCGTGCTTCGTGCATCATTCGCGAAGTCACTTTGAAGCTCGCCGCGTTCTGTCCTGTTATCGAATTGTAACAGTGATATCAATCGCAGGCGCTCTATTTTTGAGCGTATCAAACTGCACTTTTTAGTGCAAACCCGGGCTGCAAGTCCAGTCGTCTGGCCAACCTCCGGAAACCTACCGGTGAAAACGTAAGGAGGTTGGAGCGACCTACCCGCTCGCCGTAGGCCCCGCGGCCTACTGCACTGGTAGACGGGCCTGGGTAGCTAGGCCTTGGCGAGGTCGCCTAGTCTAGTCCAGGTGTCGCCCTCCCACCCTCCCTTTCCCCTTGTTCCATCCCCGGGTGTCTGTTTGGGCGTAACCCGGTTTACCGGTTTGCGTCCTCGGCCTCGGGTTTGTTAGGGCCTCCCCCTAGGCAAGTTAGGACCCCCTGTGAGGCATTGCACTTCGCCCACAGTTTCTCTTGGCCCGAGCTCGGGATAGCTCGTTATAGGACTGTTGATAAAATATCGATATATCGAAATATCGATATATATTTCTTAAAATATCGATATTTTTTAGTAATATTTTTTGGGCGATATATCGATATTTTGATATTAAAATTTGGATATCGGCGGTCGATATTTTTATTGTATGCTTTATATACATCATCACCTTATTATTATCTCGCCTAGATAGCGTTGATACTAAGTTTTTTTGCCATGCTCCTCTGTCAAATGTTATCCCAGTATTCACAACTTTTATACAATATATAATTTTTCACTTATTCCATACCATTTTAGGTCTTGTCTTACTCCTATATCCTATAGCTTTTGTCTTTTCTTATGACATGCTCATATTATACTAACCCATTACTCCTTAACTTCTCTGTCACTGGCAATATTTTCAAACTTCATCTGATATATTCATTTTTATTTTTATCTATTCTAGATACACTACATATTCATCTTAATAATCTGATCTCTGCTGCGTTCAGAAATCAACAAACAGCCTACACCAAGGTGCTTCATTTCGTATGTGTGATTTTAACGCGTCCACAAAAGGAATAAATAAAGGCCTAAAGCTGAAACCTGGTGGGAACCTGCAACCAGATTGAATTTTTTTTATCAATAACACCAGCTTTAGAACTAGTGCGTGTTTATTGAATTATATATTCTTTTATTATATACGTTTTTAATGTTATCTTTCAATTTATTCTATAAAATCAATAAAGTATTCGTAAACTTAATCTACTCTACTTTATATAGACTATAATATGTTTTTCCCTAGGTTGCTTATGTGCTTATTATTTTGAAATGAAATATAATTTTATGTTGATTTACCTGTGTGGTTACTATGTTATAACCGGTATTTTACTTATCGTTGTTACTTGTCCCCTCTATATATAACGTATGCTTATATTAACAGCATAGTATCCCTATATTCTATCTGTACTTATTCTGTGGTAAATATAGGGACACCGTATCGAAAAAAGTAATGTACTCATAAAAGTATCAAAATAAAAGTATCGAGTACTTTTCGTGAGGCCTGATGTACATATGTCAGACAGCAAGTAGCGTCCGTTTAGATTTAGTAGAAAAAAAAAATTATTTTATTTTTTTATATCAAAGGAGGCAAACGAACTGGTGGGTCACGTAGTGTTAAGTGATCAACACCATCCATAGACACTAGTGACATGAAGGAAGTTGCAAGTGCGTTGCCAGACAGTATATGGGGGAGGGGGGAGGTTAAGGAAAGGGAAAGGTGAAAAGAGAAAGGGAGTTGGGGCTCTGGCGCTTTCACTGACCGAACGAAACACAACAGTGCAAGCACTATTATTTCGCGTCGGTTTTCTGTTTGAGGGGTGGTACTACCCCGGATGAGCCGATCCATTCATGCTGAAACCAGTAATAGCAACAGCGTGGCTCCACCACCTACTATACTACTAAAATAAAAAAAAATGGTATTCATACATAAATTTCATGTAATAATGAAGAGATGACTGTTCTGGCAAAACATATAACATATCATTTAAAAACGATTAAATTACAAATATTTTTTTTAGACACATTAAAGATCCCATTCCTCATCCGTACAATGGCTTAAAAATAAAAGCTTATCGAGCCGTATTGGTGATATCCGGTTTCGGATTTTTGATATGTTACTTCCTGATTTAGTAAATAATCTTTTTTACTAAGCTATGCAATTATATTATTATTAGAACGACGAACGATTGAGTGATTGATTTGTGAAGTGAATTATAGAAAGAATAGGGAATGTGCGTCTGAACGGATGAAATGTTTTAGAGTTCAACGCTATGTATTAGAAAGAGAGGTACGATTAAGCTTAAGAGTACGATATATATAACGACGACAAGTAACAACATTATTTTTTAATAAAAATATCGATATTTTGTTATTTTAACAACAGTCCTAATTCATTCGATACGATACCTGTTAAAAAGTACTCGTTGAGTACATTAATCGTGTACAAAAGTATCGTTGCCGAAAGGAAACGTACTCATGTCAATACCACAAAATATCGATACTTTCGTGTCCCTAGATTAACAGCAACCGTATTTGACTTTTGAGTTTTGAAATTTGAAGTTTTTGAACCGACAGGTATTGAAAAGTTCTTGATTTCAAGTGTTTTGTTGTAATTTAACAGAAAAACGTATGATTATTTATATTTTAATATATCTAATTACATAGAAATAGTGTTGTACAACCAAAATATGTCTTCATCAAAAAATTCTTCCATTGTATGGACGTATTTCGAGAAAGTGAATACCAGAAGTTTTTCTTGCAATTTGTGCGGGAAAAATTATAAAAGCAGTGGAAATACAACTAATTTAGCAACTCACTTAAAGAACAAGCACTACCATGCATATTCCCAACTCTCTATAAAAAAAGAGGCAATCATCAAGAAGGCCAAAATTCAAAATGCAGAAGAAAACTTTCATAATATATCGGTAGCATTGCAGCCATTGTCTAAATCAAGTACTGGCCTTACTGAAAGCATTAACTTATCTGACAAGAACGAGGATATAGATAGAGAGGTATAATCTTGTAACTATACTTTTTGGAATACATATATTAAACTATTTTTACAATATGCTTACAAAGATTTTCTATAAACTGTAAATTTGCATTTTAGATTAACTACGAAGAAGATAGTAATCAAAGTTTAGATACTATATCCGTCTTTACAAAAGCACCAAAGTTAAAACAACAAACTGTTTTGGAACTATTTGAAAAAACTGCAAGTTATGATGGTAATATACTTGAATTTTTTATTGTCAATAAATTTTATATTGGGCTTTATTTATACTATTACTTTTAATTTTAGATGGAGGCGAACGGCATATTGCAATCGCCCAAAGTTTAGTCTACATGATTATTAAGGATAATTTGCCATTTTCTTGTGTTGAAAAAGAAGGATTAAAACAGTTTGTTCATGTAGCATGCCCTCGGTATAAACTACCATCAAGATTTAAGGTCACTATTGTAGGACTCTTTCTAGTTTCAATTTTTTTAATAATATACTTTAAAATTTAGCGCTAATTTCAAACAATTATTCATTTTTAGGTTACTAATTTAATCGAACAAAGATACAGTACAACAAAATCTATATTAGTAACTCATTTACAAGAAACAAAATACCTTACTATGAGTAGTGATGTAGTTACAATAACAAACTCTACAAGAAGTTTTCTAATCATCACGGTTCACTTTCTGAATGTTGCTGATGCAATTCTCAATAGTTGTTGTCTTACTGCTCATTATATGACAGAGGTAAAATACTTTTGTATATGTATCTTTTATTTTTTTAGATATTCACATACATCTATATTGAGTGTGTCTATTATTAATTTTGTAATTATTTCAGGGACATACAGGACAATACATTAATAATTGTTTTGACAATATAACAAAGGAATTTTCTATTGATAAATCACACATCGTAAATTTCACAACTGACAATGGTAGCAACATGATAGCAGCTGTCAATTTATTTTTAGGAACAAAGAAGAGAATCCCCTGTGTTGCTCACATTTTAAATTTAATTGTAGATGGAGTTCTAAAAAAAAATTTAATTTTTTCAAATTTAGCTGATCAAATTAAATCTATTGTGACCTATTTTAAACACTCAGTTAAAGCTTCTGATCAATTACGATCTGAGCAACTAGCAGAAGGAAAAAAGGAAGGCCAAATATTGATGCTCATTCAAGCAGTTAGTACTCGTTGGAACTCGTGTCTGGACATGATGGAAAGATTCCTAAAATTATCTTCAACTGTCGCAAAAGTATTGGCATCCATATCTAAAAATAATGTACCTGATATGGTAGCTACATCACAGTTAACTATTTTGCTTGATTTAGTTAAACTTCTTGATCCATTTAAATTAGTAACAGTGGACTTGAGTGCTGAGAAGTATGTCACGGCCAGTTTAGTTATACCACTAACAAATTTATTAAAGAAAGAAATTGAACAAAGTAATCTTTCAACTGACGTGGGAGAGTCAGTGCGAAATGATTTATTGAAGGGTATTCAAGAAAGACTAGTTCCACTACAAGAAAATACTTTTTTGGCCAAAGCAACAATTTTAGATCCTCGGTTCAAAAAAATACATTTTACCTCACCAATGGCCGCGGCGAACGCAATAACAGAGTTGGGAAAAGAAATTATCTTAGAACATAAAAAGAAAGGAAAACATTCGCCTACAGTAGGCACTTCTCCACGTTCAGAAATGGAAACGGCATCTTCATTATGGGACAGGCATGAAGAAATGATATTAAAAAGTTTATGCAATGCCAATGAAGTTTCTGGCACGACTTTAGGTTCAATGCCCGCTGAACTAAAGCAGTACCTAAATCAAACGAATATTTCACGATCATCCAATGTCTTAAAATTTTGGATAGATAGTAGGCATTTTACGCCTGTGCTTTCAGAAATAGCTCTGAAATACTTAATCTCTTCTGCTACATCTGTAGCATCAGAAAGAATTGCGTCAACCGTTAATATTACAGTACCTAACAATCGCAGTGCACAAACAGGAGAACACATTAATCAACGGGTATTCTTAAAAACTATTAACAAAAAGTATTGGTACACATAATTATTTTATTAAATTAGATCTTTTAAAATAGTACAAATTTCTAACAATTATAAAAACTGCTATTTTTTTTCTTACTCCTATACTGCTGGTCCGATATATCGAAATATCGATATTTTTTCTTGATATATCAAACGCCGATATTGATATTTTAAAAAATATCGATATATCGAAAATCCGATATTTTTAAAAATATCAACAGTCCTAGCTCGTTAGCTTACCGTTGGCGTGCCCCCCTGCCCTTCAGGCAGGGAGGTTGTTTCGCGGCCCCTCCCTCTCAGTCCACCGCGATGGACTCTTCTAACATTGATAGGTTTTGCCGTAATCTCCACGCGCGCGGCATAGGTTTAATAAATACCATTTCATTAATAAATTTACGAGAAATTTATCAGCATATAAAGCTCTTTATTTTTCTCTCCAAACCGCCTGCAACCGTCTGCGACGACCCGGCGTCCTTGTTGTTGGTGATCCACAACAAGTGTATAAAAAGAGTTACAAAAACATGAACCAACAAAACAGCAGATTCAACACTATTCTTCTCGAAAATTAGAACGGAACGTTTACATCCAACCTTATTGAAAATCTTAGTGGAAACTTTCGTAATTAATTAAAATAAAGTAATTGCTAACTTCGTATATCATGAATAAATATAGTAATCGTAGCAATGGATATTAAAAAAAGTTAAAAGATAGTTTGGAAAGAAAGTTCCTTAGTTATTTAAGAGATTCATATTAATTTAAAGTCTTAGCGTAGGCCAGAAAATCCCTTTAAGAAAAAACGATAAAAGAGTCTATGAAGCAAAATCCAACCTCAAGGCTCGATATTCAGTCAGTGTAATTGAGCTTCTTTCGTATATTGAAAAAACAATATACGATTTGTTTGCCGATAATCTAAATATATCTTGTGATTGTAGAACACTGAAACCTACATGCAACCATGTATAAGATTTATTAAATAATCTATAGGAACAGTGCAATAAATCTGGTTTTACACTTTCAAAATAACTAAAGATTAATAAGAAAAATAGAAATACGCAGTTAATATTTAATGGACCAACTATTAAAATAAATGAAATATTTTACGATTCAATAACGCATAAAAAACTATATTTGAATTCACATACAAATAATTGCCTGGATGCATAATTTTTGCTTGTTATAATAATCAAAAAACCATTAAAAGGGCTCGCGATGACTTCTGATATATTCGCGGATTGGTTAACAATTGTAAACGCACCTGCGAAGACTCAAAAATTATCAAATGCCTACAAATGCACAACACGCGATAACATGCCGAACACTACAAGTGAATGCCAATGGATCAAATTATTTATAACTTTAAAACTCAATATTTTAAAAACTATATAAGAGAATAAAAGCACTGTAATCAACATCCTCCACACTGTACGATTTGCGAGAGAAACTTAATTTTCTATGAGCGACTCCATCATCAATTGCTTTAAAAAACTAGATATATGGTGACAGAAGTACTTGAACTAGAAAGTTTGCAAGAGATAGAAAACTGCACAACAGTTGCGGAACAGAGACTATAACCACTATTAAGACCAACGAAAATAATCGGCAACAGACTTTTCACAAGTTTATGCGTATGAACGATGATTAACTAGCTTTTAAATCTCACTGACGACAACACCTTTAGAGAGAATAATTGTGAAGCGACTTCAGAAATAATATTAAAAAGTGACTCAGCAAAAGTATCAAAAACCTTAAATAGATTTTTGAGATGTAAAATATTAATCATCCACCTAATTCGATTAAATTTAATTGTAATAATTAATCAGTCAAATACAAATCAATCAACTAATTTCTGTTGGCCAGAAGTCTTGTATTCTTTTGAGAAATATATGATAATGACATAATCGCTTGTCATATTTAAATCCCTATAACTGAAATACTTAATTAATAGGACCTTTATATGACAATTTTATATAAGACTGTCATTCCAAACCTGCATGTTATGGACAGCAAATCATGTGCAGTACATTAAGTGTCATTACAAAGTTTTATTTTGTCGTCGAGTACGCAGAAATAATGTGTTAGCTATAGGCTTGTAATCAAAGAACGTCGACGTTCTTCGAACAGACTAAATGATTAATTTAATAGGCATACGTTTTATTAATATAAAACGAATAGACGATGCACGCTACAGCAAGCGATGGAAATGCAAGGCACACAAGTGAGTTTTTCAGCCATTAGTTAAACTTAACTGGTTACCGAGAAATGAGAGAATACACGAGAATTCAGTTAATTGGTTGATGGCTGTGAATACGCCAGCACGATCGTGCATCAGAAAATGATACTCTAATCGGAAGTCACATGACAGAGCAACAGGTAGTTTGAGATTAGTTTGTCCTGATAGTAAATACACAGAGACGAGCCGCATGGAAAATCTACGGACAACGATTCAACTAGCAACG
>JACEII010000312.1:0-21178 GCA_014332785.1 Antheraea mylitta | reverse complement strand
CGATTTCGACTACAGCGACCATCTTGGTCTGTTACGCAGGATATATATTGTATATAGTTAGTGCATAGATGTGTGCGCGATACATGAATGCACTCGCTCAACCATACCTTCCTTTTTCCGATAGAACGACGAAACGTTACGATCAGAGGAGTGCTGGACGCAGTGTCTGGTGAGCGGTACATCAACTCCTACCGTCACCTTAAGGCCGTTCACAGATGCCTGGCTTTCTCGTCAAGTAGATTGCATTGCCGAGATAGACCTGCGCTAATGCAGAGAGTAACCGCATAAACTCAGCAGCGAGATGCTCAAGACCCCTCCATCAGGTTTAGCCCACGGACCGACGTCGTTACCGGGGCGTGGCCGCTGTGTGCAGAACAGCTACTAGGAGCCACTGATGAGAGTTTATAGACCATCAGCTATTTGACCTAGCTATGAGATTTTACCACTTTTGTAAGGTCGGTCGGCAAAGTCATGAGACTTTACCACCTTTGTAAGGTCGGTCGGCAAAGTCTTAGTAGACAGTCAGTCCACTACACCCCAATGTATGGTTGTAACTAATTATATTGCGGATATAGCAGATTTACATCCACCTCACATGTGCTGATAACACTATTCATTTGGGTATCTTTGTACATGGAAAGCAATAAACGCTTAATAAAAGTGAAAAATATAGGATTACTCAAGATCCCAGTGGTACAGGGTTCATGATATATACTCAAACACTCATTTCTATACGATACGCGAGAACCTACAATTTATGTAGGATTCATGCATCCCAAAGAAAAGCTATAAACAACTAGAAATTTAAAGTTTTCATATATAAACATTCAACAGACAAGATAAATTATAAATAAAATTTCATATATAAAAATTCAAGAGAACATTCATTTTGTCATGTACAAAAACTTGTTATTGTGTGGTTTACATAAAGTTAAAAAAGTTAAAATATAATGATTAAAGACTAATCAAAAAATTATTACTTGTTATGTATTTGGGGATACTTGGATGAATGTTCCATGATCCTATTGTAATGAGAACTTAACGAAGCAATAAATAGAGCTCCCAGTAATACAGGTTTCATATTATATATTCAATAACCACTCACTTTCATAGGATATACGAGACCCTACAAATTACAATCCCACTGCTTACTCAAAAAAAGCAATAAACAACAAGAAATTTACACATTTCATACATAAATCATTGCCTTCATTTTGTCATGTACAAAAACTTATTAAGGTATGATTATATAAAGTTCAAAAAAGAAACTGTTGGAATAGAAAGCTTATAAAAAATCAATATTTGGTATGTTATTTCTGATACTTCTATATTCTTCCATGTTCTTATTGTAAACAGATCTTAATGAAGCTATAAATAAATATTATTATAGAATCCTGTTAACATTTAGAGTTAGCAAGCATATCACAATTTGTAACACTACACTGTCCAATGACACCCTGGCATTAATAGTTAAGTTTTTAGAATGAAAATGAAACAATCAATAAACAATAGAAAAATAAACCTTGAAACCATCAAAAAAACTAATTCAAATTGAACTCTTCAGTAAACACAGGCATAAAACAAATCTACCATAATTTATAATATTTGAACTCATCCACAACTTATCAAGATTATCTATTACAATTAAATATCAACTTTGTAATTTCTACATGATATTCTATTTTTCACTTGTGTAACCTATTTCGAAGAGGAGACAAGATTCAACCAAAATTCAGATGATAAAAATGTTTAATTGAAATTGCAAGAAATATAGTATATAAATGAATGTAACGACACAAAAAAACAAATCATAGTAGAATATAAAATGGTGAATTAGTCTTGCATTAGAGGCTATGTGGTTATGTACCACTGACAAACCCATTGCTCGCATCTGTTATACAACATATACCATGTTTCTAGAACATCTGAATGATAACAATAAGTTAAATTTGTTAATTAAAAATATATTTTCAAACTAGTCCCACACTGTGGAACAAACAGCAGCAGTAACATGTGACTGAACACAATCTTCCAACAACTGAGAAGTTAAATTCAGAGAGAAGTAATTTCATATTATAAGGGCAGGCATTTAATTGAAAGAGATGCCCTATTTAAGACCTCAGTAGCATTACTATAGTTTAATATTAACATTTTCTAGCTAATCATGTAACTTTTTACTTTAAAGTTACAATAAACTGGGCAGATGTAAAACACTATTCGTAAAATATATCCTGAGCTACAGGAACATTTGGAATTTTCTGTACACATTTGAAGTAGCCAACCAATCAACCAAAAGACAAAAAGAATGAACACAAATGACCCTCACTTCAAAAATAACGACGAAACGACACACGACGATAATCTAGCATTTTCCATGGGCAAATTAATATTTTGTTGTGTTGTGTAATTGAAACAAATATGCCAAAACGAATAATCTGAACGATCTATGGAAACAAATAGAATACCAAGCCAAACCAACCAAACCTAATCTGTACACGAGACACCTAGTGACTTGAGCAATAAATTCCAGAAAATCGTGTAAAAATAGTAAATATCAACTTTAACTGCAATAAGACACAATTAAATTATTTACATTTGTGTTACACGGAAATATTTTTAAAATGCAAGCATGCGAGACAGAATCACACTGAAAAACAAGGCAAGGGAACCTAGACACGCCACACAAAATTAAGAGAATCCCTTTTATATTGATTAAAACTAATATAATGCAATGGTAAGATATTAAGACTGCAAACAGACCACAATTTCACAGTTCCCTACTTTGTATTTCTCAAACACAAAAAACGTTGAACAAGATGGTTGCCTCTATGCTAGAACTTTCTATGGATTTATATTTCTATAGCAACATATAATTGGGTTTGTCATTATTTTTTCTAATCTACTTATGCAACGCAGAAAATACGACCTAAATCACACAATTAATCACCATATATTGAAAATAAAAGTTAAATAAATACATAGCAACCACTAAAGACTACACAAAGAACCCTAAAACCAAAAACAACTGTAACAAGCAAAACACAACAACGAACTAAAAAGAAAACTAATCATAATGTCCGACGCCGCAGTTGCCAGCTGTGGTTGCCAGGTGTTCTTTTGTTATTGCCTCATAGGTGATCTCAATTTACCCCAGAATTAGTTTGAAAAGATACCTAACTTAAATTTTTATTAGTTTAAACCAAGTACATTATTGTATTTAAAAAATATAGTTAAAAAACTATGTCCAATTATAGATAGATTACTTTTAATAATCAAAAACACTACACGAGTACTCCATCGAACAATCAACGTTTTGATAGTCATTTTGAACAGCTAATTTGAGTAAAGTTGGCGTCAACGGAAATATACGGCATTAAATTCTTATAAAAATTATATGTTTAGCTAAACATGGCAGAGTGACAGTCACGTTGATAATATCAGAAGGTTTAGAGTGAAATAAAAGATCTGACTCTGTATTGACTAGTAAACGCTTTGGCAGCAAGTTTAGCACTTGTAAATTAATTAGAAGCGACAATACTAAAACAGAAAAGCGGTAAATGACTTAATCCGATTAATGTGCGAGCATCTTGTATTCCTAGAACGAATGATCTTTTTAAACTGCCGAGATTGGTTTTTCACCGAAATTGTCTAGTGAACACAGTAACATAGTATGTCATTACACATGCAATATCCTTGTTCCAGTTTTATATAATGAAAACTAAACTAAATGTGGGGAAACTAAAGTAAAGACTGGCTTCTTTTAATGTGATTAGAGTATGTATTAATATTATAGTATTAATCATGCGTGATAAGAAAATATGAATTCCATTACTAATTTGAATGAACGTCCAATAAATCTATTTTTATACACGTAAAGTTAATTTATATTTATTGCATATGTGCAATAACAATGTTGTTATTAGATGAATATTTTCTTAGAAAATCTGAAACACAAAAGCTAGCAATTTTTTAAGGGATATGAAATTTCTTACCGAGTTTTTTTAGTGGCTGTCGGTTTCAAATAATACGACGTACCGAAATATTTAATTTTACAGTAGAGAATATAATCTTCAATGTAATAATTTTCCTATATTTATATATTTTAAATATGTACACTACTTGTACGGTTTTACTTTAACTTCAGGATAAAACTCCCTAAGGTGGCAAGACTGCCGTTCACAGGCTCGGTCCAATAGTATAAAGTACTCTGTGGGCTCGGTCGAACTCATACACGGTGTTGCCAAGTAATATTTCTAATTTGCCAAGAAAACAATTACCGACTTATCGAAGTACTAAAAGAAATGTTAGGAAAACAAGAATTAAAAAGACAATTATTCTTAATTTTATTTATCTCTATTATATTTATTTAATGTACATTGTTCAAATACCGTGAGGATTCAGTATTTTCTGGAAGTCAATATCTCAAAAACAATGGATTTTTCATTGTTCGTTTTCATCGTAATTTTTCGGAATAAAATGTACCCTACCCTATGTTATTTTCTGTACTACTGGCAACGTGTGCATAAATTTTCAGCCTGATCAATAAAGTAGTTAACTCGTAAAAGATTAACAAATAAACAAACAAATTCACTTTCGCATACATATCATCAGTATGGATAGCTTAGAGAAGTAATGATCGTATATTTTTACACTAACATAATTGTTGAGATATAGTGAACTATATATAATCTAAGTTAGCCATGGTGGTCACTTCTCTCGAGGATTTTTAATTTTTTTATGAAGTTATCAACAGGTATTTTAATTAACAAATAATAAAAACTATAATTATGATTACTTTATAATATTTTTTTTATCAATTGTCATTTATGTATCTTGATGATTAAGAAACACGGGAATATTACTTTTTTTAATATTGTCATTTTCAGTACGATGCCGCGTTGATTCATGTTTTTACTTTGAGCATATAAGAAAGTTCATTTCTTTGTTTCATAGGATAATTACTTATGGAATAAATATGTAGCGTACTGGCCATAAAAATTGTCTCTGGCCTTTTAGAGAAATACAGCGACATATTCGTTGTCAGATAAATATATACAAAATTTTCCTCGACAAAAGTGGACATTAAAAGTTTCGGTTGCAAAGTCAGTGTTTGATTTTATCATCATAATTTCACATCGAACACGCCCCAAAATTGGTGACCCCGACGTGATGTGATTGACGCTCAAACATTATCGAGCAATCACAATTTTCACAACCAAACGGCGAGGCCCTGTACAACGGTGACTTTAACATTGCACCGACAAATTTCACGATGGCCAACTACGCAGAAGAAAGGACCCCTGCATGACCCGTAACTCATCCACTTCAAACACAACGGTGAGATCTTTCCTTTACTGAACGTGCAGTAGAAACAACCCACAACTACTCAACGAAGGAAACGAACGAGGACTGTATCTCAGCTTGAACCATCAACCGTCTACAACATGGACTCACCAGCAATGCAATTGGCTTCGCTTAAAGAAATGATGCAGCAACTTACTCATGAAATAACATCACTAAAAAGCCAAAAGCAACGTGTATCCAGTAGCCGCTCTGTTTCGACCAGCAGAAAACGACACCATTCACCTGCGCTACGATGTTGGTATCACAATAAATTTGGTAGGAAAGCCAAGAAATGTACTCCTCCTTGTAATTGAAGTGAGGAAAAACTCAAGCAGCAATCAGTAACGACGCACACTGATTGCTGTACATTAGACCATAAGAACCGCCGCTTGTTTGTAACGGATAGGGTTTCGAAACATAGGTTCCTTGTCGATACGGGCTCTGATCTATGCTGTTTCCCTTATAGTTAGTTACGAGAAAAAAGATGCCCCTCTAACTGGGAGCTCAGTGCCGCTAACGGCAGCTCAATTAGAACTTTTGGCACCGTCACTCTCCGACTCGACTTGGGACTACGCCGTGATTTTAGTTGGGAATTTGTAGATACAAATTTTTCCTCGACAAAAAGTGGACATTAAAAGTTTCGGTTGCAAAGTCAGTGTTTGATTTTATCATAATTTCACATCGAACACGCCCCAAAAAATACTATTATAGTTATAAATATTATTTATTACGAATTAAAGATGTTGTCGGTTAGACCTTTACATTTTTATTATGTTTTACGGTTATGGATGTAAATAGCGCTTTTTATTGTAGAAATCTATATTGCGCCTAAAAGAAATATTTTTTTTTTTTTTGTAAACAAAGGTAGTGTTACTTAGTTGATTTAAAGCGCTAGCAACACTGCGGAATTGCCAAAAAATTTGAACAATTTGGTGCTTTGCTTATAATAACAATAACAAAAGAAGTTTCAACACTGAATTACGAATAGTATTGTTGTAATTCTGTTCCTAAAGTCGATATTAGCTAAAGAGCGTTTTGTTCAGATGTTTTATGTGTTCTAAAACTGTGTGTAATTTATTCAAGTGCTTCAAGGCCACTTGTATTGTTATTGTCTTGTGATGTGTTTTTAGACATTTTTACCGCTGAAGAAAATTCTGGAATATCATTTTTGAACCTTTTCATCATTGAGACGGGAGACTGAGGTAACTAAGAATTAATATTTTATAATTTGATATTATATATATATATATACTTAGTAGCTATAGAAATATGACATGTTTTACGTTTGTTTGGATTAGTGGTATGTAAATACAGGTGTCTGTGACTGTATTGCGTCCTACATTCATCAAATCTAATACTTGTTACAATGACTTTATACCTTTACCGTGTTATATACCGTCTCATTTTTTTTAAACTCACTTTATCATATAAATTAAGACAGTTTACTTTCTTGCATTATTCTGTCGTTATATAAACAATGTTCATAATTATGTACATTCCTGGCTGGCTAGGCAGATATTTTTTTTGGACCTGACTATGCTATTGACCTAATAAGGTCTTAACAGCTTCACTGGACCTATTATGGATGTTGTAGTGGTTTGATAATAAAAAGATTCTTAGAGGCAACTGCAGTGCCACTTACGGGGTCTAACTGTGAATTTAAACCATTCTCAAGTCCACTTGAACACAAACAAAATTTTATCAAAATTGGTGCGGCTGTTTAGGAAGAGTTCAGTGACACACACGTAAAGAAAAAAATTATATATAAAATTATCCAAAGATGATGTGTATCAAATTAAGTATGTTATAAATCTTTAGTGTATACATAATTTGTTAGGTTAAATCGGAACTATAAGAAGGCATATGAAGGCAGGACGTAGACCACAGCAACAACCTGCACCTGGTGAGTGCCAAAACAAATCAACTGTTTATTATACTAATTTTTAGTTTTTATTATCAATACCTGTAAGCTCAAATTGAAAATGTTTAATTTTTCAAGTATAAGTTGTTTTAATGTTTTTTTGTTCTATTATATTTATCTTCCCATCCTTGATACTAATGTATAATATACTATATATAATCTAGAGTTTAATTGAAAGAGTTTGTACTCAGTTGGGTTGCTACCTTTATGCACATGGTAATAAATCTGTAGCTGCCAGTATTGGTGATACACTAGTGTAGACACTTATGGGGGGTATTCTAAATATAAAATTGGAAATAATTGTTTTTTTTTCTTACATTTTTTAAAGTTAAGACTTTAAGAATATGAGTATAAAAGGATAGAGTGCAGTAATATTTTTTTAAATAATATGTTTAGGATATAATATTAAATCATAGCTAAGACTAACCGGGACCAGTAGGGTCAACACTACCTTGGCCCAGCCAACAATGACAGCAATATATATATATATATATATATATATATGATGATATATATATATATGATGTATATATATATACAGTGTTTACCATAGCAAACCATTGGCAATCCTAGCTACATGAAACTGCATGTTAAGAGGGTACATGCCATATAATTTCCATTAATTAATTTAATTCTCAACTCATATGTAGAATTGAGTATTTATAAAAACATTGTAATATGTCTCTTTTGTAATATTCTTATGTTTAGTGTTTAGTTCCTTTTAGTTCAACTTCTAATGTGGTTTTCTTGAAACTGTTTCTTCAAACAATTGACATGATATCTCAAATTCTACTGAACCTATTTGTTTGTAATGTCACACATAGCTTCTTAATATATTCTAAATTAGTTTGATTATACTTTTTTTTTTTATTTTGCACTTTCTACAATTAAAAAGAAATTAGGAAAAAATATATATGTTTTGTTTAGAGCCTTCATAAATTAAAAATGACACTCCTTAACAGGGTACCTACATTTTTTGATTCCGTTCCCTGATGAGGTTATGTCAACCTAGGACAGCAGTGTTTTTAATGTTTTTTTTTTTTACTTTTTAAATGTCAATAAAAAACTGATTGAAATGAATGATGTAAATAAAATTTTAGTTATTTTTGTCAACTTTGAAAAAAAAAAACTTAAGATTTGGCCCTCTAGACTAGAAACTTTTTAAACATAGATGTAATTTTATAAGTACCAGTGGGTGCCCATTGGTTGAAGTTTGAACAAGTAAGATAAAATTCTACAAGTGTTAATACATAGATATCTATACTAATATTATAAAGAGGTAAAGTTTGTGATGTGACGTTGTAGGGGGTAATCTCAGGAACTACTGGTCTGATTTGAATGATTCTTTCAGTGTTATATAGCTCATTCATCGAGAATGGTTATACATTATCACGCTAGGACCAATAGGAGCGGAGTACAGGTGAAAAATGTTTCAAAATTGGGATGTTTTTTCGTTTTAAGAATTGCTGCGTGTTAGTGTTAGTATATCTAAGCCACGCGAACGAAGTCGCGGGTAGAGGCTAGTTATTATCTATATTGTGAAGTATGAAGACTAGAGAAATAAAGGAATAAAACTACTTCAACATATTTTAACACTAACGGTGTTATTACAAAAAGGTTATATACATATTAAGTACTCGCTTTAAAAAGGTTACGTTTTAGATGCACAGTGCTCGCTGAGTATTCGCCATTTCACTGTTTTGTCTCGTTTTGGTTAGGTTAGGCTAGACTTGCGAAAAAAGGATAACACGAACTTGCCACGGGCGATCGCGGTGCAACTAGTACGTAACATTTTTAAATCGAGTATTTAATACGTATTTAACTTTTTTGTAATAACACTGTAAATCTCTTGAATAACTAATCTTAACAAAAAAATAAATAAAGGAAAATGGTTAGAAAATGAAGAAGAAAGATATCAACTTCTAAGTAATATTTTATTTAAATTAATGGTAGTTATAATGAAGTAGCTTCTGCCTGCGACTTCTTCCGCATGAAATAGTTGCTTTGGGTTAATGGTAAAAAAAAAACCCTGATATTGAAACATTTTTCATTGGTCCCATTAATATTTGTGTGATGATATAGCCTTACTCGATGAATCAGATATCTAACACTGAAAGAATTTTTCAAATCAGAACTGTAGTTCCTGACATTAGCATGTTCAAGTAAACGAAATCTCTAGCTTTATAATATTAGTATACATATTAGGAAATGTTTTGTTAGGAACACTTTAATAGTGGTAACGCTAAACTAATATCTTGGATATTGGCTACATTGCTATTAAAAAAAAAAAACATATATGGCAATGAAAAATTAAAATACCAAACAAGGTTAATCGAGAAAGGTTGCCATAAGAGGCAGTCTGATTGAAATTAGGAGTCAGCAAAAAGGCAGGCCAATTTACATGTTTAAATTAAAATATGTCTGTGATTAATGTAATTATATATATATTGATTTCGTGATAGATTTTCTACATAAAAACAAACTGATTGTAATTAGGTAATGAATAAAAAATATTTGTATTTTTTGCTGAAATTAAATGAGAGAAAGGATATTAATTCATGAAAAGCATAAGTTACCTTCTCTGAGACCTTCCACCACTTTATATGTTGAGTCGAAGCATCATACATTCTTTATTGGTTAGCATTATTAAGCAGATCATTGAAAACAAAAGAAAACGGCTCTTCAAGAACAGGTGTTAGTTGTGGGAATGTCAATCACTAAGGTCTGCGGACACCTAACCAGGAGTGAAGGGGCCACTATCTGTATACCCACTGTGGATGTGGTTTATTATGAAGGCTGGTCTTCCAGTTAACATTATTCAATTTTTTTACTTGTATATTTTTGAAATTTTCCACCAAAGAGTGTGTAAAATTTGTAGATTCATAAATGTAAGGATCATAATGAAAGAGATTTATGAATAAAGGATTCAACTTCTTGATAGTAAGTGGAAAAACAAATTATGCTCAATTTTTATTCTTGGTAACCCTGAATTTCTTCAGTAAAACTAAAATTAAAGCTACCCACTAAAACTAAAGAAAATTATGAAGAATGATAGAAACATCAACACGAGTATAAATAAATTAAAAATTTTAGATTCCTAATATTTTAACTCTTGTATTAAACTTATGACTACATTTCGAGTTGTCTAAAATAATCAAAATCAAAAACACTTCATTCAGTTTAGGCCCTAATAAGGCACTTATGGACGTCAATAACAACCCAATCATTGAGAAGAATTGGCATAAAACTCGATCGGGTACATTTTTTTTAACGTATATTTCTAATACATCATACAATAACTTTTAGTGGATGCACAAAGAGAGAATATACTGTTTAAATATTTACAAGGTTGGTGAGAGTTCTATATGTAAACCAAATAGCATTTATGTTTTATATATGAATACCATAAGAAAATTATATATTTGACATGCAAACTTTTTTAAAATACTCTCTTTTAGCGACATCTATGCCAAGTTTTCTGGACTACGATTTTAGTTGCGCTTGCGCCGCCATTTGCAACACTTTTTACTACGTCGCGTCTTACGATTGTGACGTCGTATAATAGTATTCTTTATAATATTTTTGTCAAATTACACTAATCATAAAATAAACAGTATTATTTTGTGCGAAATATTTGTTGCATTACGAATATACTTTGGTGTCGACGAGTAATTGGTATTTTGTTGAAAATTTACTAGCATTTTGGAAAATGGCGGAAGGAAGCTAACATCGTGAACTGTGAGGTAGCGTCACGAGAGTCAAAAATTCTAAAATACACTCGACATATAAGATGCATCACTGCATGATTAATTTGTTTTCGAAAAAACATTGTCCATTATATTTTCTGTGGAAATACATTCAGAGCAACGGTATTAAAGTCTCTTACAGCTTATGTGCACGTGATTGCTAATGGACTTATATGCTAGGCTATTGGGTGATAGTTTAGTTAATATTTAGTAAAGTGATGTTTATTTAAGGTTTTGTAGAGCCCTATAAAAAGGAGTATTCTTATTTTTTTCAGAAAAACGAGTGAATGCAGTGGACAGTACGAGTTGCGAAATGGCGCTTCATAACCCTCATGAGTCCTAACTTTTTCAGCTTTCACCACTGTAAGTATTGTAATGAACATATAAGCCTTGTTATCTTGAAAACAAGATAAGTCAGTGTTTCTAAAGACTCATAAATTATATTTGCTTTGTTTGAATGTTCATCGGAACGATTATACAATGTTGTTTGTTCAGCACGACATGCTTGTGTATTCAAAACCGCCTTGCATGAATGGCGTAATCTACACGGCTTTTGCAAGTTCCGCTAATACAAACATGACTGTGATGTATTCTTTTAAGTACTGCATGCGTTGCTTCTTACTTCAGTGGTTTATTGAAGATCAAAGTACAAATAATGTTGTCGGTTTTACTATTTTAATAATCATCGTTAAATTATATTAAGTCATAGACCTTACCTTGGATAGGTCGCGAATTGCATGTATCAGGCAACAGCCCAGGCCGAAGTGTGCCGTGCACCCTTGAGCTAGTTGCCCAAATAAACTCGGGTGAGTGCCGCAAGCGCTTGCCTTAGTAGTCCGGTGAAGCTGTCAAGACCTTGCTAGGTTAATAACGTAGTCGGTTCGAAAAAAAACCATCTTTCAACATTGCGTTACATTTTACATTTTTATCAGTATGTAATTTTATTTTTTGTAAAATATATGTCACTAAATAGGACACCCGGAGATAAAACCTATAGAACTGGTGCATTTTCAAGAAGTATATCTTTATATTGGTGTTATATGATACATATAGGAGTTATTGAGGCACGCATGCTTGGTACACATGCATGTTTCAATAACTCTTAAACATATATCTAGATAGCTTAGGTTAGCTCAGATAGGTCTCGATTTTTGCACAAAACAAGCGACAGCCCAAGCCGAGGTGTGCAGTGCACTCTTGAGTTAATCGCCCAAGCATCCCAAATCGGCTGAGTGCTTTCAATGCTCGCCTAGGTAGTTTGGTGAAGCTGTAAAGACCTTTCCAAATCAACAGCGTTTTCATTTCGAAAAACATAAGGTTTTAGGATATGATGTGATCTGAGATAGAAACACATTGAACCTAGAACGGAATGACCTATGTTCATCTACTAAAACTCCTATAAATGCTTGTTGACCGATTTTCCATTTAATTGTGATGGCTGGCCAAGTGGACTTACAAAAGACCTAACCATTGTGCTATGTTTTTATTATAATACTAGCTTTTGCACAAGACTTTGTCGACAAGGAATAGTTACTTTGGGCTAACCCTAACACGCAGCGGAAACTCTAAAAAGGGGAAAAGAAGCCAGATTTTGAAACATACTTCATTGGTGCTTCGCTCCTATTGGTCGTAGCGGGATGATATATAGTCTATAACCTTCCTCGATAAATGAGTTATCTAACACAATTATGTTTTTCCAATTGGAGTAGTAGTACCTGAAATTAGTGTGGTCAACCAAACAAACAAACCCTTAAGCTTTATAATATTTGTATAGATTTTTCTTTACTGAAAGTTTTTGCTTATTGATAAGGATTCGAAGCTATGTCATTCGATACAGTATTTTATCATGCTAACCACTGTGCCTACATTGCTTTGCCTTGCATTTAGGATGGGATATTGTTTTCCAGGTGCTCAAGTTGGAGATCAATAGCTGTTAGCATGCCTGACTCCTCGGCCGAGGCTTCTGTATCAGATGTATGTGAACAAGGTAATACACTAATGATTGTGATTGTAGCTGATTTGTCTATATATTACAAGCCTCTGTCCGAGATTTCGTTCGCGTGAAATAGATACACTAATATGCAGCAGTTCTCAAAAAGAAAAAACATCCCGATTTTGAAACTTTGTTAATCTGTGCTCCGCTCGTATTGGTCTTAGCGTGATGATTTATAACCATCCTCGGTGAATGAGCTATATAACACTGAAAGAATTATTCAAATCGGACCAGTAGTTCCTGAGATCACCCCTACAATGTCACAACATCACAAACTCACAAACTTGACCACTTTATAATATTAGTATAGATTAAGGCAGTTTCAAACGTTTTTGAGTATCCCAGTAGAACATATTACCGATTTGCTGGATAGTGAGTTTGAGAACCAGGCAAACGAACTGGTGGGTCACGTGATGTTAAGTGATCACCACCGTCCATAGACACTAGCGACATCAGGGACGTCGCAGGTGTGATGCCAGCCTGTATATGGGAGAAGGGGAGGTGAAGGAAAGAGGAAGAGACGTGGGCCTTCGGCTCTTTCACCGACCGAACGAAACATAACAATGCAAGCACTGTTATTTCACGTCGGTTATCGGTGAGAGGGGTGGTACTACCCCGGAGGAGCCGACCCATTCATGCTGAAACCAAAAATAGCTTCAGCGGGGCTCTACCACTTACAAAGTGTAGTCACTTGCTGTAAAAGTCCTTTTAGATACTTTTATTTAGATTAGAATTAATGTGTTTGTATCTTGTAACATGTTATGAAAAATAAATATATGAAAAAATTAAAGAGTTTCTCTTGCCTTTTACATAATATAAATACAATATGAGGGTTAATTTTTTTAAATTTACATAATTTATTATTCTTTTTTTTTTTTAATGACAACATGTGTGTCCAAACAATTTTGCCAATGTCAAGGGAATGGAGCTATAAACAATGGAGATTGCGCCAGACAGTTAAGCAACTATCTCTATATCCAGACCGGGCTATTTACAAGCAGACGCCACAAATAAGTGGTATGGCCATGCTGAAGCTATTACTGGTTTCAGCATGAATGGGTCGGTTTGTCCAGGGTAGTACAACCCGACCCACAGAAAACTGACGTGAACTAACAGTGCTTGCATTGTTGGGTTTGGTTCGGTCAGTGAAAGAACTGGAGGACCACGTACGTTCTCTCTCCATCCCCTCCCTTCCCCTACCCCTAAACACAAGCTGGAAACTCTCTTGGTGTTAGAAGTGTCTATGGATAGTAGTGATCACTTAACATCAGGTGACCTACCTGTTCTTTTGCCTCTCTTGATATAAAAAAAAAAACAGCACATACACAATCATTTCAATAAAATCTAAATGTTTAAATTTGTTAGGTTATTAATAAATTTTGACAAGCATTCTAGAATTAAATGATTATCTGTAACAAGAGTTAAGATACACATAATGTTAGTAGGACGGGGAATAGAAGATACCGATTAGGCCTCCCACGGCAGCGGCTCAAGCCTAGGTTCGATCCCTCGGTAGGGAGCCCTTGAGTGCGTTGCTTGCGTGATACGGTGACACACAAATATACATCACCGCTGCAACACTACACGATCACCACCACACACGTGCACGCCTATACGCTTACACATGAAAGTGGAAGGGTTTACTTTTTTTCCCTTATCGAACTGAAAAACTCTCAATTTTCCGATAATAAATATATGGAGGAGTTGCTGAGGCGTGTATACTTGGTACACATATACGTTTCAACAACTCATACATATATGAATGGTTGGGTAGGTTAGCTAAGATAGGTCGCGATTTTGCATGCAACAGCCAAGCCGAGGTGTGCCGTGCACTCTTGAGCTGGTTGCCAAAATAATGTCGGCTGAGCGCCTTAAGAGCTCGCCTTAGTAGTCCGGTGAAGCTGTTAAGACCTTGCTGGGTCAATAGCGTAGTCATTTCGAAAATAAAAGGAATAGAAGGTGGTAGAACATCATAGAGAGAGAGTGAGACTGTCTTTAGGGCAATTATAAATATGTGATCTGGTGATCCATCCTCTAAGCCACATTCACAAATAGTTATCCTTTTTATTGGCATATGCGTCAAAGAAAATATGCTTTCTGTCATGAATTAATTAAATAATTTAAAATCAATTTTGACAAAAAGCTTACAATACAAACAGGCGATTATTTGTTGTACAGACGCAAAAAATAATTTGCATTAAAATATGCGCATATTCTACCTGTATAGTAAAACTTTTAACATTTATTGACAGATAATCTATACCATGTATACCTTGAAATTTTAATTATCTGTTTCGTTATTATTGTATGTGAGCACTGCGGGAGATATATAGTCTATTAACACTAATCATACCATAACGGGTCAAATGACCCATTTTGAACTTTTGCATTGATAATGCACGTATTATCTTATTACTTCTCCAAATTTAACTTACTGACTTTTTCTGACTAATTAAATCTACTGTTCTTATACTATTTTTATAATTTTTTGTTTTGTTTATTTTGAGAAATAACTGTCGTATACCGTTGTCTACCACATCGGGTCAAATGACCCGGAGAACATTTTTTTTGTTTTATAAGCTTATCAATACATATTGCTTATCTTATTGTATTCAGTAAACTGCAAATGTATGCAAAGACTGTTACGTAAAGTAGTTCAATCAAAATAGCTGAGAATAATTCAAGAAAATATAAAAATTCTAGATTGAAACTAGATTTTTACTTCTGATAATTGTACTCCTACAATTTGTAAAAGCAAGCCAAATAAAAAGGTACTTTTACTTAGTTCTAAACATAAATTTGTATCAATAGAAAATATATATGATAAGCGTTTACCTGAAACTGTTTCATATTACAATAAAACCAAATTTGGTGTAGACATGACCGATCAAATGGCGAGGAAATTTACTACAAAGTCTAAATTTTGCAGATGGCCACTCGAAATTTTTTTCAATATCCTTGATTTAGCTGGTATACATGCCTGGATTTTATACAAGCAAACGACAGGAGATAATATCTCGAGACAGGATTTTTTACTCAAGCTAGCAGTAGAACTTGCCGACGATGCTCGAGTTGCCCGTGAACAACCAAAAGAAAAAGCAAATACTAAACGATCGTTGCCTAACCCTGTTACAGATTCTAATAAACGTAAGAGGCGTCAAATAGGATACTGCAAAGAAAATAAAACTAATAAAATTTGCTCCAATTGTAAACAAATTGTTTGCGGGAAATGTGCGACGAAACACTTATGTGTAAAAAATGTGACGTATACAACCAACTCTTATTTTTTGCGTTTGAAATAGAAATTGTAAAAATACTATTCCATATAATTATAATACATATTTTATTACCATTATATTTTTATTTCCTTTACAACATCCATATTTCATACATAAAAGTAGGAAACGTAAATTTCGGGTCATTTGACCCGCTATGGTAAACTAGGTATCTAATAAGTGTTGGTATGATTAGTGTTAAAGTAGTAATAAAATTAGTAAATATTAAGAAATCGTGATGGCCTAGTCGTTTGACCGGTGGAATATTATTTCGATCCCTAGCATGTACCAACGGATTTTTCGGAATTCGCGCACGTTTACTGATTTAAATTGATAACAGTATCGGCTAACGGTGAAGGAACACATCGTGAGGAAACCTGAACCTGAGAAATGTTCTTGTAGTACTATTGTATGTGGGAGAAATATAGAACTGTTGATGTCTCGGAGTTTGAAATCGCCAATACGTCGTGGGCTAGTGTGGTGATTACGCCCACACCTTCCTTCGGTCTCTTACAGGCTGATGATGATGATGAATAGAAATTCTCTTCCAAGACATGTCTGTAATAAAAATGTTTTTTTTTTTTTTTTTTTAAAGCTGCGATGCTGTACATCTGTGTTCGTCGAGTGCAGCGCTTCGTGTTCTACGTGTGCAACTCTGCGTGCTATCAAGACTCAAGAATGGAAATTGTTAGGCATTCGTAGGTTCTTTCTGTTAGGCATTGCACTTCGCCCACAGCTCTCTTGGGCCGAACTCGGGATAGTTCGTTAGATTACCGTTTGGCGTGACACCCCCCCTCCCCCCGCTCATTGTTTGTGTTTGTGTCACACATATCCCTCCCAGGTCCCTTCAATGCGAAATCCGTCGCAAACGCGAATTGTCCCGTCGCTTTTATCAACGTGCGAATCGCGAATTCCTCTGTGCTACTCCTCAGACAACCCGGATGATAGGGCTTTGTCATGTTGTCTCCGTTTCTAGCTCCAGCTCGGATTCCAGTTCCGAGCAGGATATCAAAGTCGCCGTAAGTCCTGCGTCCGCGCCCTCCCCCGACACGGATACATAACAGTCTGACGTAAACGAAATTCCGAGTCAAGTCCTCGGACACCCGGCAGAAAAGTTCGTTAGCATAGATGATGCTCGTGTGACCACCTCGGCTATACCTACGAATGTACCATACACTACGAATGATGGCTCGCACAAGCTAAAGCTACGACTCTCGTGCAAACAGAATAATTCGAAGTCCACATTTCGCACATCCGATTCCGAGTCGGGCAGAAAGAACGCCAAAATAGGTGCCCGCGTCTGTGTCGGCCAATCGTATGCCCCAATTTGAGCAAATCCATCCCCATCCTTCGCACTGAAATCTCGGTTACGGGTTGCGTAGCTAAGAAGCCCCGTTCACTGCCCTCAGTCACTACAGGATAGCTTCGTAGATGAAGATATCCCTAGAGTCTATGAGACATTGATCAGAATGAAAAACGGACAGAGGATAAGTGAACCGAGCACGAGCACAACCTGCAACAAACGCGAGCTGAAACTTCGTCTGCTTAAACAAGTATGTATTCTGGTTTCTTCTTTATCGCCTAGGCAGTAAGTTTGCAATTTTCCCAGATATTAGAATTAGATACATGAGCTAGATTAAAAATCTTCATCTGCATAAAAACATGATTAGTAAACCTGAATTATGTGTAACTGTATAGCAGCAATACAAAACCAGTATTGAAATTAAACATCCACTGCATAAATGCAATAATAACAGCACATGTATTGAATATTTTGATATATAAACAAAGCTATTTATAGTTTAGTATATGTTAATATATGTTTAGTAATCAATTTGTAATTCTATTGTTCATTAAACTTTTCTTTCTACATCTTTTATATCTACGTCATCTATACTAATATTATAAAGAGGTAAAGTTTGTGACGTTGTAGGGGAAAATCTCAGGAACTACTGGTCCAATTTAAAAAATTATTTCAATGTTATATAGCTCATTTATGAAGTTGTATTTACAAAATCGTATCGCATTCTTAACTTAAAAGTGTATGGTACAATGCAGTTAATTAATACATTTTTTTTTTGTTTAATTTCACGTAATTCAAGTTCTACAGTCTAGCAAGGACCTAGACCTGCTCGAAGTGACATCTCAATATCCAGGCGTAGCTCCGACGATCCTCCGCCTCGCTCGTGACTCTTTCAATAACTCGGATTAAAATTCGCAGCAATGAATAAAATAAAACCACACGGTCTTTCGTTTCTCAATGAGAGAACTCTTAGGCAGAGTTATTACATGGAGCCTTTTACATCCACAGAATATGTATATATATTCCCAAAGCAAATAAAGAGGAGAATAGTTTGGTAAGTTAAACTCCTTTGTAACACCAGTAATGTGTTAATTATATGTTTTATAAAAATATATATTTCGTTAATTGCAGATTTTAGAGATAACTGTTATGGTAGATGACATCGATTTGAATGGGTACCAACATAGCATATATTTAAAAGTCCAGACATAAATGAAATCACTGAAATACCTCGAAAGCTGAAATACACCAGTTGGGTCACATACAGGAACATTAAATGAAGAGGTCACATTAAAAAGCCTTCAAATGAAAGTTAGCTGATGTTGGACAACAATCGATAATCACTATATTGTGCAAGATATATAAGAAGAAAATGTGAGAGTTGAATATCGTGGAACAATATGAAATAATACTTCATCAAGTTACAACAAAAACAAGACGTATAATGCTTTAAGAATTTCTTCACAAATGTTTTAACTTATACTTTTTCGAAGTATGTTGGGAAAATATTTCAAGGAGCTTTATCACACATTCTAACAAAAGTGGTACAGCAAGTCTTTCGATGCTGAACCTGGACTTATACAAGAATCAAGAAGAGCAATAAGAGTTAAAAACTGTTTTGACTATATAAGAATTGCTGCCTAAAGGTTTTAATAGCTGTTAATTGACACTATTCAGATATATCAGTTTCCAAACATTGAGCAACTTGATACATTAGTTGTATGAGATATGCGAGGCTTGGGGTGGCTATAGGGGAGGTTGGAGCCCACGGGGGGTGACCCCAAATAAACATCATGGAATAGAGTGTCAGTAACTATAGTCATGGAGTTTCTTGGAGCTCCAATTTGTCTCCGGTGTTGTTTGCTCTCGCGGTACCTGTTGCTATTGCTCGAGTTGGAGCAATACTGAGTGAGTCTTTTTGTTAATTTTTACTTAGTATTCTTTGTTTCATGTGCCTATTTAAAGTTTATTTGCGATGTCGTGTGTTGTGTTTTTTTGTTTATTGTATTCTTCTGCTCCTCGTGTCGTTTGGTTTCATTCATTAGTGACAAATTGTTACCAATATTCATAGCAAATGGTTAAATTCTTTATACAAATAAATAAGTTTGAAGTATCTGTTCTTAATGTCTAAGTAACAAACAGCCTTTTACTAAATCATTATTTAAGTGTGTACGGTACTTGTAATATTTTTTTTTTTTTTGTTTTTTATATTTGTACTGTACAAATCTCGCCTTATCTCTAGATTTACATTGAACAATATTTTTTTTTACTAAATTTAAGGTGATGGAAGTGGCGGGTAACAATGATATTAAATGTAATTTATACGTGCTTAGCTATGTTTCAGCCCAGTGAGAAGATCACAAGTGAGCCGAGCACAACCAAGCACACTACGAGTAACTACTACGAACAAGCAGAGTACGAGTGAGCTGAGCACTAATTAACAGAATAAGAATGAGCCAAGTACGAACGTGACCTGTGACAGAAGCAAGCGAAAGCTGCGTTAACTTAAACAAGTATGTGTCCTGATTCATTAATATCTTTGTAATAGCAATAAGTCATAGGCAAAGTCAGAATTAATGTAAAACATCTACTTCTTAAATAAAACAAATAATAACAGCACATGCATTGGTTCAATATAAATATGTATAAATTTTGATATAAAAACAAAGTTATTGATGTTTTTGCATATCTTTAGAATTAGATCTGTAGTTCTATCTATAGATTAAACTTTCGCCGTCTGATGGTAGGTTTATATTTAGGTCATCATTGATTTTGAGTTTTAATCAATGTTTTCGCGGATTTATCTCGAGAACTAGGGCGATTTTTATGAAATTTAGTAGATAAGATGTTTTATTGATTATGTAATCCGAATTAGGACGTATTGAATTTTGCGAATCAATTGTTTTTTTTTTTTATTTAGGTTGAGCTTTGTGTTACATGTTTTATATTTTTTACATTACCTAAACAGATTCTTACTAGTGCTAGAATCTTTCAGATGCTATAAGTAAATAGTTATAACCAAAAACAGTGTGGTTGATTGTATGTATGATATACATACTTGTTGTTTTACAGAATTTATCACTATTTCTTAAGTCTTGTAGAAGATGGAATTTATAATTTTTTTTATGTCATATAGGAGCCAAACGAACAGACGAATCACCTGGTTTTAAGCGATTGTCACCATCCATAGACACTAGCAACACCAGAAGAGTCGCAAGTACATTGCCAGCCTGTGTTTTGAGGGGATGGGGGAAATGGGCAATGGTGAGAGGAAAAGGGGAGAGGAGAACGTGGGAAATGGGTCTCTGGTGCTCTAGCAAGCACTGTTACTTCCGTCTGTTTTCTGTAAGAGGGTGATACTACCCCAGTCGAGCGGACCCATTCATGCTAAAATCAATAATAGTTTCAACGTGGCTCTACCACCTTTGTGGTATGTCGTGAAAGTTTTATGTGTGTGTTAATTTATGATTATATTCTTTCGTTAATCTTATTACCATTACTATTATTTTTC
This sequence comes from Antheraea mylitta, assembly GCA_014332785.1. Classification (NCBI taxonomy): domain Eukaryota; kingdom Metazoa; phylum Arthropoda; class Insecta; order Lepidoptera; family Saturniidae; genus Antheraea; species Antheraea mylitta. The sequence goes on along the minus strand of JACEII010000312.1, from coordinate 86 downwards.
AGATACACAATGAATGAGAAGATAAAAGTGTAGCGCAGCGTGATATGTTCAAGAAAGAAGTGTTGGAGCCTCCATCTTCTAGACTT
>JACEII010000311.1:0-36934 GCA_014332785.1 Antheraea mylitta | reverse complement strand
ATAAATAAATAGATAACTAAATAACCAAATAATTGAAGAGGAAATAAAGATATAAAGAAATGACGACTACAGGAATAAAGAACTACGTAAATAAATATATAAACAAGTGAGAACAAATAAACAAAGAACAAATAAATATACCAAGAAATAAGCAAAGTAATAAATAAATACAAAGGAAGGATCTCACTCAATTCCTGGTAAAAGAATGTAGGTGTGTTACGCAGGTGCGTAGCTCAGGTGTGGCGCACACGTGTGCGCTACGTCAGCCGAACACTCACGAAGTAATGGCGAACGCCAACCAACTCGCGAGTATCGAAATCGAAAAGTGTAACGAGCTCGTCCGTCTCCTCACGAGCGATGTACCGGATGCAGCGGTGCGCACAACCGTCCACCACGGCGGTTCGGATCGGACTCCCAATCCTCTACGCATCTATGTTAAAGCAGTGTCAATGATTGTCGGGTGAATTGAAAGTGAACATCATGAACAAAGAAAAGGATTTGTTGTCCGTTTTATTATCGAAAGTTATTAACTCCAAAACGTCCCTCGCAGCATTCGGCCCCGGTCATTGCACCTAAGTTTATTACGTTTGTAGCTATACTTTTAAAAGTCTTAGAACAAACTTTAACTTACATTTCTTTGTTGTTTATTAGTATTTGTTTTGATATTGTTATTTAACTTAAAAACCCGGCAGACGTTATCTCACCCTGACAATGAAAAAAACCTTGAATAATTATATTGAAGTGTTAGAATAAGTATAATATGTTATGTGTGCATGTACCCTTAGAGCATGACGCTTATGTATGAACAGTCTTTAAACAGCTTCCTTATAGTACGATCGTTTATTATTTGACTCACACCAACCCCCAACATTACAATATACCTAAATCTTCCTCAGAAATTACTTTTTACTTTATCTCCTGGTACAAACTGCAAGAAAATCCGTTCAGTAGTTTTTAAGTTTCTCACGAACAGACTATACCGTATTCATCGAACGCTGCGACAAAATGTAAACAAACCATTAAAAAGGCTCTTTTTGGGTCACGATTGCTACTAATAAAATGTGAAATAAAAATAAATAGTATTTACCACAACATGTATAAAAAAAACAGTACTGTACTGTCTGACGGAATAAATGTTGAAATCAATATTCGAAAACTATTAAATGTAATAAAAATGCTTTAAACAATTTTAAAGCCGCGAATCATCCCAGTCCGTTAGTGGTATCCGCCGCAAACTATGAACCTGTACCTAACGCTGCGCGTTATAAAAGACGTCCGCGACACATTTTTACCGACCCTCCTGATTCAATCGCGTCAGCAAACGATCAGCCTGTCCCTCGAAACAGAGCGTGTTCACGCCCACGCCCGCGTAACCACAGATCACGCCGCTGTGGTCTGGGGGTTAATTTCGCTCCCGCACACCCGATTAGGCCTCCCACGGCAGCGGCTCAAGCCTAGGTTCGATCTCTCGGTAGGGAGCCCTTGAGTGCGTTGCTTGCGCGATACGGTGACACACAAATATACATCACCGCTACAACACTACATGATCACCCCCACACACGTGCACGCCTACACGCTTACACATGAAAGTGGAAGGGTTTACTTTTTTTTCCCTTATCGAACTGAAAAACTCTCAATTTTTCGATAATAAATATATGGAGGAGTTGTTGAGGCGTGTATGCTTGGTACACATATATAAGTTATTAGTTAGCTACCCACTTCCGGTACCGCTCGTCATTCAAGATTCGAGATACTAGCGCTACATATTAGAGATACGCATTGATACTAGCGCCAAGCGCCAACATATAAGAGAGACACATTAACACTAACGCCATTTTATTAAAGATACATAAATGAGAATTATTATAATTATATAGATTTCAATGAGTCATTTCAATAGGAATTGATATTGTTCATTTATTACTTGCACAACATTAGTTTTATGATAATAATAGTAATTGCTTTGACTTCAATAGTTTGACCTATAAAAGGCTAGATGTCTCTACTCTACACACATACACATATTTCAGATACATAAATAACAATGATATAACAATAATTTTATATAGAATTGATGTATGTAAATAATATTAATTTGTTCATTAATTATTATCTTTGTGTTACTTAAAACATATAGCAGAATTATAAGAAAATGGTAATTGCTTTGAGTTATATAGTTCGTCTTATAAATTATATAGTTCGGCCTATAAAAGGCAAGATGTCAGTGTTATCTACGCATTCTTTTGTAAAAAGTACTGTAAGCCGTAACTCTTGGCAAATAAAGAGTGGAAGTAATTACTTAGTATTTATTGGCATCCTGACTGCATCGACTATGTCGTATATAACCTGATAACATATTATTTAAATTGCAATTTAAATACACTAAACATTCGGATAAAAATTGCAAGAATTAACCGGGAAGACATCTTATTGTGAAGAATACAATATTTTAAAACGGCTTCAAAGTTAAGAAACAACGGATGACAAATTTCTTATGTGGATGAGGCATGGCTGATAAAGGTTAGTTAAATATACATATTATTATTATATACATATAGTTTGGTAGTCCGGTGAAGCTGTTAAGACCTTGCTGGGTCAATAGCGTAGTCATTGCGAAAAAAAAACATATAGTTGCAACGGCATAAGACATCTTTGTGAAAAATGTAAAGTTATGGCATTTGTTTTAAATGAAATTGTGTCCCAATGTTATCTGATATTAATACTATCAATATAATTAAATTATTACATTAAGTGTGTCTTTTATGTGCTGATCAGTATAAGCCTTTCTATGTAATTACTAGGCTTATTGCAGAAATGTATTTATGTCAAAAACTCAATATTAAGTATAAAGAGATTATATAATAGAATTCTGTTAATTACTACAGTTTCAAAAAATGAAAACGATAAACAATATTATTTTATTTATTAAGTACCTATAAATTAATTTTAATTATGATTAATCTTGTTTATATAAATTTGTTTCAGGACACATTCTGAATAAAGTTTGGAAAGATAAATCTAATAAATCCACAAAAGAAACTCACAGTGAAGGTTTACCAATTGGCTTCAAAAATCCTGGTGGAAAAGACTGATAATACTTCATATAGGTAATTTAGTTCATAGACGTTTACGGCTTTATTCTTTAGGGTCAAATATATTCATTACTAAACTTTCTAACATATTTGAATGTCTATGCATAATTATAATGTATGAAAATGTTATATTCATATATACCTATAGGTATAGAACAAAACATGGTACCTCACAAAATACAAAGAGTCACTGAATGCAATTTTTTCTTTCTCAAAGTGACTACACTATTGACCTAGCAGGGTCTTAACAGCTTCACCTAACTACAGTGAATGCTAATGCTAACAGCGTTTCTTTAATTTATTATTTTAGCAGGTTACAATATTTCGAGGAGGAGTCAGCTTTGGCGTATGAATTTACTTAAGTTTGCTTATGAAACATAGTTTGAATTATTGCATATAACTATCAAATGACGTTCAGATTTCTCTGTTAGTGTGTTGAAGAAAACACAATTTTAATAATTTTGTACTCTGAAAATGTACATTAAAAAAACATACATTACTTTATCTGATATTAGATTATTTTAAATATATGGGTGATTTAAATATAAATGTTTTATTTTACAGGATCTAACTAAGGCTTCTTAGAAGATGGTGAATTAATTTTCGAGGCAAAGAAAGCTGATACCGATTATCACTCTGATATGCATTTGAATAATGGTTCAGCCAAATTCTATCAAAGTTAGACAAGAGTTGGTGATAGTCTAACACTTTTTTGAATAAATAAATGTATGAAGCACACTGTCTTTTGTAATATTTATTTGTGATTGACATATATTGTTATATATAAAGTGATGTGGTGAAGCTTAGCGGTAGTATCATTGAACACCACATTGATTGGATTAGTTAAATTTTAAAATCTTCTCTAAGCACATACTAATGTGTTACAATAGTTTGTACTTGAGAGCTAGTTGCCTTTTGGGCTTTGCTTGTTACCGTCGTACGCTATGTACTTAAAATCAGAGGATGTTGCGGTTAAATCCTTAATCTAATTGTAAGTATGTTCGTAGGAAGTAATATCGGAAACTACTGATCTGATTCTGAAAATTCTCTATTACAGGAAAATATATTTAACCCCTAGTGACATAATAAATTATATTGTTATAGAGTAGTATATTATAACTAACTCGGAGAAAGTCGCAAGTGGTTACTAGTATAATAATTATGTAAAAAAAGTTTTAGGACCTTTGGTTTTTTGTTTACACTTTCATTCATGGTAAAATGAATGGACTATAGTTAGGTAGGGGACTATGTTTTATACTATGTAATATGTAGTTAATGTAACTATGAAGTATCATATCCTAAAATACTGCGAGTATTTAACCTTTCGCCTGGAATATGTATAGGTAAAATTGTAATTTTTAGTTCTATTTATCTATGTAATACCTTTAAACGAGCATTTCTTGTATATTTGTATATATTCAGGATCTCGGAAACGGCGTCATCTATAACCATGAAAGTTAGTATGAAGGTAGTTTCAGGGACGATAATTTGATCTAGCTAGATTTTATTGATAGAAAACTTTTTAAGCTGAGTTTTCAGGCAATAAAAAAATGTAGCTAGAATATAAAGGTAAATTTCGCCGGCGCTGTCAAAACAAAAATAGCTCGAATGGCAATCGGTTGCTTCGAAAATCCATGTAATCCCAGTTCGAATCCGAGTGACAGAAGAATTTTTTTTTTTTAATAGAAATTTAATTTCATAAGGCAAACCTAAGAGTTTATTTTAATTTAAAAATTGTTTTTAAAGAACCGAACTAGGCTCGGTCGCCCAGGTACTAGGTGTAACATGAACAGTAATACCTTAGGAAGCCTCTGCAATGCTCTCACATCAGCTGCGAGACCAACTACTACTTCTTTCACCGTAAACCATGCGTCTTCGGTGCAGTATCTATAAATTGATGTTTAATACATATAAACTAATTATATTATAACTAAAAAGCTGTAGATACGTTACTTACATGATATTTTGACATAACTAATGACATGATAACGCACACATATGTAAAGTAATATTGTAACACAAACACAAAGATTGGTTCAGTAGTTTCAGAGTGATGCGTGTTCATAGGGACAGACAGTCCAGACAGACAAACAGACAGACAGAAAGACAGACAGACAAAAATTGTAAAAAGATTATTTTTGGCTTCTATATCGATAACATAGTCTACCCTGATTAAAATTTTCTAAAAATATTTAATGTACAGATTTCGACTTATTACAGTTTTATTATAGTATAGAAGATATAGATACATTAAGATTATACAATGACATAAATTTTATGAACATGTTTGCAGAAACGTGGACATACTGATCAGTATTGATAATCAGGTCTGACAAAAAAATACTAATAGAAACCTACATTATCAATAATAGCATTATCAATAATATAATTAGTAGGTGGTAGAGCCTCGCTGAAGCTATTATTGGTTTCAGCATCAATGGGTCGGCTCGACCGGGGTAGTAGGTACCACCCTTCTCACAGAAAACCGACGAGAAATAACAGTGCTTGCATTGTTGTGTTTCGTTCGGTCAGTGAGAGCGCCGGAGGCCGACCTCCCTTTATTTTTCCTCCTTTCCCTTACCTTCACCTCCACCCTTTCCCACATACAGGCTGGCAACGCACTTGTGACTTCCCAGATGTCGCAAGTGTCTATGGACGGTGACGATTACTTAACATCACGTGACCCATCAGCTCGTTTGCCTCCTTTGATATAAAAAAAAAAAAATAGCAACGATTACGAAGTTGCGGGCTGTTCCCAGTATAATATGATTTGTTACCTTATATCAGCAGCTGTTATAAGATTCACACCAGCTCCAATGCATGCCTTGTGGATAACACTGATGACTGGCTTCGTACAAACTTCCAGCGCAGTAATGCCATCCTGGTAAAAAAAAAACCATACCGGTATATAGAAGTGCGTGCGAAGCGAACGAAATACGCCTATATGTACAATTTATTAGACAAATATTTGCTGTCCAAATGCTTCTCAATCCACTTGACGTCAATTTGACTGAAAAAATTGGAGCCGAGTTTTTTTTTTCGAACTGACTACGCTATTAACCTAGCAACGTCTTAACAGCTTCACCGGACCACCACGGCGAGCGCTTGCGGCACTCAGCAGATTTTATTTGGGCAACAAGCTCAAGGGTGCACGGCACACCTCGGTTTGGTCTGTTGCCTGATACATGCATTTCGCGATATATCTGAGCTAATCTAAGCTAAGCTATATGTTCATACTTATATGAGTTATTGAAACATGTATGTGTACCAAGTATACATACCTCAACAACTCATATGTATTTTGTGTCGGATAACTTTTTTAAACTATTTCAGTTCGATAAGGGAAAATAAAACCCTTCCACTGTCATGTGTAGGCATGTGTGCGTGCACGTGCGCGGAGGTGATATGTATAATGTTGTCGCAGTCATGTGAGATTTTGTGTCACTGTATCGCGCGAGCAGCGTACTCAAGGGTTCCACGCCGAGGGAACGGACATAATCCAAGACGAGTAAAATCTATAGATTCTATAAAGTATACTCTGACTTACCCTCATTTGGAATTTATAGTTTAAATAGCAGGTCCGGCGGACGTAGTTCCGCTCTGATAATAGAAAAACCTTGATAAATTATATTCCTAAACCTTCCTCACGGATTATTTTATCTACTGGTGAAAATTGCATGAAAATCCGTTCCTACTGAACCTGAACTGAACCTTTTTGAGTTTATCGCAAAAAAACAGACAGACAGATCTGCCAGAAGAGTTAGTTTCAAAATATATAGTGATTATGCTATGTTTCTGATTAGCTCAGTTAAATTCGCGTTTTTGCGTAACCCAAGCCGAGGTGTGCCGTGTACCTTTGAAATTGTTGTCAAAATAAAATCAGCTGAGTGCCTCAAGAGCTCACCTTAGTAGTCCGGTGAAACTGTTACAATGTAGTCATTTTGAAGAGAAAAAAACCAACTTGAAGATTATTCTATACGCCACGTTAATGCTAAACTTGCAACTATCAGTTTAAATTTTAGATTTAAGATTGCGATACGTTTGAGTAGTCTGTAGATTTCACCCTTCAGTACAATTTATCCCCCCTTTCATAATAAATGGAGTCCTAATTTAACAATTAGTAGGATTACTTTTTCATCTTCAACTTATACACTATGTACTGAGTCTTCTCCTGAGATTTCTAGCTTCTTTATAAAGATTTTAATTTTTTTGTGAATAATAAAAGTTTTTCATTATAAACAATCAATAACATTTCTTATGTCAGTTAACATCAAGTAGGACTTGAGTAAATGTTGGACAACGATATTATGAGATCCGTTTGAATAGATTATCGGGGAGTCTCTACGCTAGAAGCTTGGAGAGAAGCCCACGTAAAAGGCTTTGGCAATGTCGAGAATGATTGCCAAGGCCCCGCTGTGTTTGTCAACTGCCCCTCAGCGGTGTAGAACGTAGGGCAGAAGATCACCAACTGATCGGTTTTGATGAAAGCCATATTGTCAATCATTAATCAATGAGTGATCCTCCAGGTAGCGGACAAGCTGAGAGTTGATAATCCGGTCCATGATCTTGGATAACACTGGGGTTATGGCAATTAGACGATAGTTATATATAGTATGTGACTGATCCCCCTTCTTCGGAATCGGTTGCACATAGGCCTTTCTCCAAGCCCTAGACATAACACCAGAGATGTAAGGCAGGCGATTTGCGGTTCGTAGTTCAATGCCCCATCAGAGTACCTCAATGGCGGCAAAGTTGGATGACAAAAATTGGTTTTCACAGCTTTGACCAGACTCAAGTAGACTCGACTATTAGTCGGATGACTTACGAGTTCATGATCAATGATACAACGCGCTGGCCATCCGCTCTAATATAGGCCCTCTTACAGACTTTGGTGGCAGAGTTATAGGCTGATTTGAGGAAGTTGATATTAGGATCCTTATTAGCATGGCCTTTCATTCGCGATACGCGGCTTTCTTCTTACTAAAAGCATCAGCGCATTCACGATTGCACCAAGAGCGTCTTTTGCGAATACCGACGATCTCAGATGACGGAATATAATATTCAATTGAAACCCCAATCTGGTCGACAATCACATCCGCAATCGCTGCCGTCAAAACAGCATCGCCGCCAAGGAATGGAAGCGAAATAATCCAGCATTCCATCCCAATCTGCTGACGAGTAGTGCCACGCCTTGCGCTTAATTCTTACACTAGGTGGAGGTGGAGGACGTGGCACATATGAAGCAACTAGGCAGTGACCCAATGTGTCCAAGGAGGCATTGACTGACATCAGGCTGTATAATCACCGTACATTAAATGAGGGAATTTTGACAGCACTACACTACGAATTTAAAAAGATCCAAAAATGTTATAAACTGTTTTGCTATATGTGCTTTTTAATTTATTAGGATAATATACTCATATTATTTCGACTTTTACGCACAGATATCGCTTTTATGCTATGTTTCCTATAAAATTTAGTAGATGTCACTATATCAATATTTGAAGTAAATGTTCTGTCATTACCAATTGAAAAAAAAATGGTAATAATTTTACATAATTCACTTTCAGTACGATCTTAAAACTATAATATTATCATTATAATAGCAATTATAATATTTTATTTGTGTTGTGTTTTTACAGGATACACATAAATATATTTATGTGTTAAAGTTTTACTAACGTTTTTAGTAGAATTTTGTTTTAAGGTGGTTATTTTTGTAAATTGCTGCTGACAATACTGAAATTTAAAATGGCTACGATCAACTATGTTTGGCTTGCTTGCCTCTCTTGTGATTTCGTCTGCATCTGCTTTTTTCTCTTCTGTGCCTCTGTACTATTTGTTATTTTGAAATTCGTTGAGTAGAGCTTTGCTCCTCCGTTATCATACGTTTTGTAGTGCAGTGCTTTGTGAAAATTATTATTTATCAATTTCGTAATATTTTTTTAAAATTTGTAAATAATATCAGCGCATGAAACGATAAATAAACGTAATAAAACAAATAAAACTGGTTTAATTTTTAGTTTATGTCACATATATACCACAGACTACTCTATATTATATATAATATTTTTATAGTTTGAAGTGTATACCCATTATAGTAGTAGCTATATATAGATATAGCTACCTTCTAGCTATACGTATGTATACTGACTATAAGTTCTAACTGTAGGGTTCAGATGTCGCTATATAAGCGTTGCCACTTTTGACCGCGAAGATTGGTCTCTATTTCCAATAATATAAAGTACTCTGTGACTGACATATCATACCCAGTTGGATGTCTCGTCAACAGAAGGTCCAGTAAAGAGGGCGCATGACCTGTGATATCAGGAATCCGGGTGTGTTAGATTACTAGTTAACTCAGGTCATGTGCTAAGGCGAATGCATGGGCAGTTGATCCTGTAGGACATGCTGGTCCATCTTAGAGGAACCTAACCAGATTTCGTGTTGTGCATTAAAATACATCATTGACGTTGGAAAAAAAGACTAGTTTTATTTTGTTAGTAGTTAAATAGTTTTAAATTAAAATTACATCATAATAAATTTATACTTACTTGAGCATATTTAATGAAGTTATAGTGGAAACGTGCTTTTCTGGCTACATCAGGGAGTTCTTCGGCTTCCTGTGCCATTTCTATAAGGCTGTTCAGGTCTATACCTATTCATAACAATTTCAATTATCGAATATATAATTTCATTTATAAAATTAACAGATATTCATAAAACAATTTATTAAAAGAAATATTCTTCGGAATAACAAAAGGCTTAAAGAATGCATTGAGAAATATCAAAGTATCTTAAATAAACCAGCAATTAAACTGTTTAGGTAGTTTCTGTTTTATTACATACTATCGGGCATGACAGACATTATCTCGTCCTGATAACAAAAAAAAAAAATAGTTTCATAAGTTTTTCAGTTACTCCGTTATACTTTATAATTGATTGATTTAATTTAACTAGTGGGCGCCCAGTGGTCGATATTCGACCATAGTTCGTTTATCTCCCAAAGGTTTGAATTTTAATAGGGTTCTTTTGTCAAAGGGTATATATACTTCTATAATCAAAGGTTTTCATCAAGCCACTCAGTTGCTTACCATCTTTTAAAATTATATGAACAAAAAAAAATCTATGTTAAAATAACAATTTAAACTAATTTTAAATTAGAAACAAAAAAACAGGCGATTATGTGAGGTGGTAAGACTCTCAAATTCGAAGTAAACATAACTATACGAAAATAAAGAAATATATCGCAACTCATGACACAATTTTCAATTAATTTTACACAACACCATGGCTCTGTCTGGGTAATATTGAATTATACATAGTCTGTAAATTGTGAGGAATAGTGATATGGCCAGTATCATCATTTGGAAAAGTAATGAATACACAATAGAATCATATGATTAATCCAAAACAAAGACATTTTTAATACTATTAAACTTTTGAAAATGAATTCATTCTTGTTCAAAATTCATCATCAACTGCTACATCAGGTTGAGCTGAATCATTGTAACGGCGGAGATCTAAGTCATAAATTACTTTAATTAGCAAACACATTTTCTTATTTCGATTTTACAAAGTATTTTTTGGCTCGTTTTTTTATCAAATCATCATTTGAAGTGAATTCACCATTAAAAAAACTCAAAGCTAAAATATTGACATTGACTTTGGTAGAATTGCTTTACTTTTATAACAACATCAAGCAATGTCACTACATATAGGGCGCGTTCCAGTAGAAGCTCACAACGCCCTTTTGCCGTTCCACTAGACAACCGCGAGCGTTGCGGTCGTGGCGAAAACGTCATTGATGACGTCATAACATACGCTCACGCGAAGCTCACGACGCCCCATGTCTGGACGTGTGTCGACGTGAGCGTTGACAAAATTGGCGGGATTCTCAATAAAGATGGCGACAGTGAAAATATCATTACTTGATACGGTATAGTATATTTATATTAAATAACATATTGCATTGAAATACGTAAATGAAATATGAAATGAGGAGTTCCGATTCTGACACGGCCGGCAACGGTTGTGTCCGCGCTCGGACCGATATTTCGTGATTATTGTGATTATCGTAATTGAAGTGCCGATCCGTCTGACGAGGCGCACACGTGCACCGCAGCTTCGTAACAGCTGCATTATTTTTCCTGGAATTGAGTGAGACCCTTCCTTTGTATTTATTTATTGCTTTGTTTATTATATTGGTACATTTATTTGTTTACTCATTAGTTTATCTATTTATTTACGTAGTCCTTTATCCTTTTAGTCGTCATTTCTTTATAACTTTATTTATTTCAATTATCTATTTGTTTAGTTATCCATTTATTTATTTGTTCTATATCTATGCAAATTATTTACTTTGTCTGTCTTGCTAACGTATTTCCTGTACTGCTTTCTTCTTCTCGTTCGTTTTAAACAGCTCTCTTGATCTGCACCCGGTATAGACCCGTAATAAACCCGTTCGGCGTGCCCCCCTGCCCTTAAGGCAGGGAGGTTGTTTCGCGGCTCCTCCCTCTCAGTCCTCCACGATGGACTCGCCTATTGTTGATATTAGTATGCTCCGTCAAATTCTCATCGCGAACGGTATAAATGAGGAGGATCTTGATTCCGCTATCGTGAGTGCGTCGCGACCCGCCCAGGGCACTCAATTCACAGCGAACTTACCGACCGCGAACTCCTTCGCGACCTTATCACCGCAGTCTCCTCTAGACACGCGCGACAAAGGCCTCCTAGAGGCCCCGATTCCTAGCTCCAGCTCGGAGACCGCTTCCGAGATGGAGCTTGATGTGGCGGCATCCGCCGAGCCGCCCGCGACCGGTGACGTGTCCACGATTCCCGCGCCTTCAGCGCAAAATACAGATAGTGACGGTTTTAAAACCGTCACGTATATTAAACGTCGAAACTCGCGTTCGTCGGACTCTGACTCGGGTTCCGCACGCCCCGAAAAGCTAGTCAACATAGATGGCGCCCGGGTGCCAGCGCCGGCCATACCAGCAGTCTCGAAACCACGCGTAGGTGGACCTAGCTCCATCTCTGTCGCAGCTTCCCAATCTACGGGTTCCGCAGTCAGGAAACCGCGCCCCCCACCGCCAGTCACTATCCAAAACAAGTCCCAGTGGACTTCGATCTCGAATAGATTGAAATCCCTTAAAATTAATTACAAGTCCGCCCTTAATACTCCGAGGGGCATCCAAGTAAAATGCCCCACCTCTACCGATCATCGTGCGCTAACAAAATTCCTAAGGGAATCGAAGTTAGCTTACTTCACATTCGCACTCGAGGAGGAACGCCTCCTCCGGGTAGTACTCCGTCGCGTCCCGGCCGAAATCTCGGTTGATGACGTCACCCTCTCCCTTAAGGAGAAGAACTTCCCCGTGCGTGAGGTACATCGGATGTACCACCCACGCACCCGCGCCCCGTACAACATGGTCTTAGTCCTCCTCGACCGCACTCAGGAGGGCAAGGCCATTTTTAACCTCACCTCTGTGTGTGATCTTAACGGTATCACCGTCGAGCCCCCACGTAAGACCCATACCCCGTCGCAGTGCCATAACTGTCAGTGTTATGGTCACTCGGCGAGTAATTGTCACCTCCGCCCCAGGTCAGGAAGAGAAGAAGAGAAGTCAGGATATGCTCAGAGCGTTCGCGCGTGTCCCGGCTCTTGCTAGGACAATGAACGAGCTCGCCCGTGCTCACTATAACAAATCGGTTTAACAATGTTCGCGGCAATGAGTAGGGTTAAACCACGCAGTCTATCTCTTTCGTTTTTTAACGCTAGAAACCTCAGGACACAGCGCGATCTAGTAGCTGACTTTTTACGCGATAGACAGATAGACGTTCTCCTCGTACAGGAAACGCTTTTAAAACCGAAAATGCGTAATTCCAGAATCGCGAATTATTGCATAGTAAGAAACGACCGTGCCACCCGCGGGGGCGGCTCCTTAATCTATTTTAGGCGTTCGTTGTACTGCTTGCCGTTAGATCCGCCCGCGCTATCCAATATGGAAGTGTCAGTGTGTAAAATAGGTATGACCGGTCACTCGAATATTATTTTAGTTTCCGCGTATTTGTCACCGAATAAAGAATTGCTAAGATCGGATTTGCAGGCGCTACTTAATTTAGGAGATTCAGTTATTATAGCGGGGGACCTCAATAGCGGGAATGTTATCTGGAATAGTCCGTGTACCTCTCGTAACGGGAGAATACTCGACGAACTAGGTAGGGTTCTCGCTTTTGACGTCATAGCCCCTCTGGAACCCACGCACTATCAAGATCATTGCCGACCCACAGTATTAGATATAGCGCTCTTAAAAAATATCACGCTTCCTGTACGACTCATACAAGTCGTACACGAACTTGATTCAGATCATCGCCCGGTTGTTTTACAGTTAGGTCACAATTCAGACTTCACCCCGCCGTCGGTTAGGGTGGCTGATTACGCGAAACTCGTTCAATATTTTAAAGAAAATCCGTCGTCTAGTAGTTTAGACAGGATTCCGGACGTGTTGGTGTCTAAAGCCGACGCGGATTCGGCCATCGATTCCTTGGTTGATTATCTTCAGACCGCCGTCAGAGAGACCTCGAAAGAGGTACAAGCGGCGAACGATCGCCGTTTTATACTCCCTGACGACGTGAGAGCATTGATAACGGAAAAGAACGCCGCGACTCGAGCTTACGACGCTTACCCGTCTGTAGAGAATCGCGATCGTTTACGTTTGTTACGAAAAACAGTCAAGTCTCGTATTTCTGAGATCCGGGGCGACAGGTGGGACAGACTCCTGGTGGATCTCCAGCCGTCTCACCTGTCGTACTGGACTCTAGCGCGAACTCTCAAATCAGATATGGTCACTCCAATGCCTCCTCTCGACAGAGGCCCCGGGTTGCCTCCCGCGTTCGATAGCATAGATAAAGCGGAATGCCTTGCCGCAAGCTTAGAGAAACAGTGTTCGCCAAACACTGATAACACTGACCCTTCCATCATAGAGTCTATCGAAACAGCCGTAGAGCATGCACTCGCGTCTCCTCCGGCGGATACCCTAACCCCGATAACGTTTGACGAAGTTTCGGCCGCCATCAAGCGTCTCAAGCCTAGGAAGTCCCCAGGTCCCGATGGGATCAGGAACGAGGTTCTGAAACTCCTTCCTGATCGCATCATAGCTCTATTGGTCTGCGTCTTCAATGCGGCCATGTCCCAGGGTCACTTTCCAGCCGTCTGGAAAAAGGCCGTAGTGATAGGTATTCACAAGCCCGGCAAGAAAGCCACGCTTCCCGTTAGCTATCGCCCCATTTGTCTGTTAGATACCTTAGGAAAACTTTACGAGCGGCTCCTTCTGAACCGTCTTCAGTTCTCGATTAAAGATTTAAAATTAATACCACCTGAGCAGTTCGGATTTCGCGCCGAACACTCTTGCACGAATCAAGTACACCGCCTCACGGAGTACATTTTCTCTAAATTTAACGCCGATCCGAAACGTAAACCGAAACGCACAATTGCAGTCTTCTTCGATATCGCCAAGGCCTTCGATAAGGTCTAGCACGGAGGGCTCATCCATAAATTATGTAAATCTCGCGTACCCGATAGGCTTATTCATATTATCCGCGATTATCTCACTGATAGGACATTCCGCTTCAGAGTGGATGGTGAACTATCGCTGCCCCACCCGATACGCTCAGGTGTGCCACAGGGCTCCATACTCGCACCCACGCTCTTCAATCTGTTCATCAGTGACCTACCTCGGTCTCGGGGGGTCGAGGTAGGTTGTTACGCTGACGATACCGTTATTTACACTTCCGGCTGGCGGTCGGACTTTCTTAGGAAGCGCATCGAAAAAGCCGTTCATACTCTCGGTGAATGGTTTCGTCGATGGCGCATAGAAGTTAATCCCGATAAGAGTGCCGCAATACTCTTCGATCCCTCGAAACGCGTTAATAAATTTGAGCCCATCAGGCTATACGAAATCAATATCCCTTGGGCCGAAGAGGTAAAATATCTGGGTAACACATTGAAAAAAAAAAAAAAAAAAAAAATGAAATGAAATATGTCAATAAAGTTTTGATGATTTTAGTTCTTTTGAAAAATCTTGGGAATTCTAAAATTCAATGTAGAAATTAATATTTAATATATATATATATATAACATATATTATAATATATATATAAAATAATAAAATATAATATATATTATATATTTATATTTAATATAATAAAATTTAATATTTTTCATTTATCCAATAAGGTCATTTTTATGTTTTTATGATAATTAAAATAAAAAAAAAAAATTTAATTACACATTGTTACTTTAATATAATTAAATGAATTTAATAATTATATGAATTTACTGTTAAGACTTACAAAGTGTAACTTAACCTCTCAAAGCTTTTGCTTTATTTTTTCTAGATCGCCATTTTTATTATTTATCAGAACGCTCAAAACGCCCACAAATGCGTTCCACTAGCGCTTACGATCGTAACGCTCGAGAGCTAGTGGAACGGGAAAACTCGCGGTCGAGAGCGTAAGCGTTCTGAGCTTCTACTGGAACGCAGTCATAAAGAAAACCGTTTTGTACCACCTAAAAAATGTGATACTCAATAAGACGAAACAGAATAATTATTATTTCAGTGTTTCTATAAATTTAATATAGATACATTATTTATTAATGGTATTATACATTTACACAATATATTATAATAAAATTAACCTACAATTTGACCAATTAATTTAAAGGGGATGTAAGGGACGCAACATCAGTTATGTTAAAAATATTGAAATGGTTGGTAATTGGATTATAAGAGTAACGTGAAGGATCTGTCAAATTGTCTTTTTCATTGACATGTGTGTATATGTCGTGTAAAATTCAAGCATTAGTGTGAGTAATGCTTATTTTAATTATTGTAATGTACTTCTAATGTATTTTATCTTAAATAAATAGCTTTCTGCACGTCTCCGCCATATAAACTTTAACTATGCCCGAATTTCAAGTTCACCCGTTCACGAGAAATCGGTTAAAAAGGGGTACAATTTTTTTTGCTTCATGTATTAATATATAGATATAGAGATATATATATTTATCAGTGTAAAAAAGGGCCTGTGTTAACTCACATAAGCGATAAATAAGAGTTTAAATTGTTTCATAGATTCTGTTAGCAACTGGTTAATAATGTGTTCAAATATTTGAATAGTAAAGAATTTTTATATTGATTCTTTTAAAATTATGGTTCTCAAAATTAATAAAGTTTTTTTTTTATAATCAACGATCTTCTCAAATGAATTAAGTCTCATTTAATAACTAGTTTCAATAATTAATTTTGCATATAAATATGCCATTTGTAAGACACATGATACTCACCAGCCGTAAAATGTTTACCCTGACCAGATAGTACAATAACTCTGCATTCCGAATGTTTATCTAGAGTTGAGAAACATTCATTTAGTTCCCTGAAATCAATTTAATTCTTATGTAAGTCACTTTTACTCAGCTCTGTTTCTTGCTTTTGAGTACAGTACTTTCAGATACATTTCTTATATATATATTTTTATCGTAGCACGGCAAAATGACTGCACTGTGCCTGATGATAAGCACAGTACAATCCAAAAACAATAACGACCACCGACTGACACACTATCCCTCACCGGTCGCCACTGTCATGCCGGCCTGCAAAAAGCTGGATATGCACAGGCTGATCCCGAAACGCGACGAGCAGAAGCGAGTCACTATTACGGGCTTTTTCGCCATATACATGGTGGTCGCGACCCAGTCGGGCTGTAAAACCCTACCACCCCGCTTTCGCCATTGCCTCGTTCGTTATTCAGCAGGGTGCACGACGTGCAGGTGAGGTTGTCTTGGGTGTATCGAGTTTTATGATGTTATTCGACACCCCTTACACCCCAAAATTGCACTTATCTATATATCACTAATCTTATTGCATAGTTTACTTTTTCAACTACTATTTCAACCACCCTTATAGCAGATACAGATGTAACTAACTAGCTAACGCATGCTCACTTCGTTGGCCGGTAAACATTTTTACTTGTGATGAAATTATGCTTGTGATTCAGTTAGTACTGAGTGCTATGTGTTTTGATAAGAATTTATAATTGTTGTTGATAATATTACTTAACGATTTAAATTATTTTTTAATATAAAAAACTACTTTTTCTGATTTAAATATAAGGTGAAGACATATACCGTTGCTGACTTTTTTCTAGGTAATATCAAGCTCTACAATCATATAACTTTCATCATTAAGGCAGCGGTACTTTGCAAATCTGAGTATCACGAAAAAGTATTTTCATTTTTCAGGTTAAATAGTAATATATAGCCTATGACACTCACAAATAATGTGAACTTCTATTGGTAAAAGAATTTTCAAGAGTGATGTAACAGATCTGTATATTACCCCTTATAATATCACAAATTTTACCTCTATATAATATTAGTAATACTAATATTATAAAGGAAGATTTTACTTTGTTTCATACCTTTTTACAACTTAACTACTGCACCAATTAACATGAAGTTATGCATACAGAAAAAGATATATAGGACACCCTTAATCCAAAAGAAAATCTCTTAAGATAGGCCAAATATATGTTGATGCAGTTGTATTCATGAGTAATTAATAGTTAATAGGTTTATTTTTTTTTAGTTCTATAGCAAGCACACTTTACAGTATTGGTTTTGACTCCTAAAATCTCATAATAATTCCTTTAAAATTCCTAATAAGAGGTGAGATACTTCACTATATAATGTAGTGGTCCATAACAATATATTTTCCAATTATGTTATGTTTGTATAAAGTATTTTATTACTTTCACCTACTTAAAAACTAATTTGTAATTACGAAATTTAAAATCTCTGTAAGTTGAATAATTACTCACTTATTGCTAAATCATTTTTTTTTACAAGTAGAAACAGCTATACCTTCTAGGTTTCTCTTATTTTCCTTCAACTTAAACTTACCAATATATACAAATATGAATGAATGTAATTCATAACTTTTTGAATGTTCATATTTTATTATTATATTTCCTGTAATTTTTTTGTCAAGACAATTGTTACCTACTGTACTATCTACCTAATGTACTCTAATACCTAGAACTAGATAACGCAGACTCGAATTACAGTGCAAGTTCTCATCATAAAATGCTAACCATTTAGAATATACACATTGAGAGACAATGAAGCCGTGACAAAGAAACAATCTTGTTCTATCGCTTGAGCTTGGTGGTACAAATCCTTGTTTAAGTGAAATATTGCATTAATTAATTATATTACAAGTTTTAGTAATGACAAAAAATTGCCTTTCTTTTAAAAAACTCCCACTGTCGGACAACTATGTAATTCACTGTTACATATCCTATTTATCTTGTTATTTGCTATAGTTCTCTAAATAACAAAACGTATGGATAATTTTGGTCTTCACTCTGTTTATTGTAATTTATTATATTCAATTCCAGTTATAAGAAATGACATACAATAACTTGCAACTTGCACTTTAAAGTTAAGCCTAAATTTAACCTTAAGTTTAGTTATCTAAGAGTGTACACCACAGTTGAATTTTTTGAAATTAAAAAAGGAAGGTTAACACTCACCTCCACATTGCTCTACTGAATGTGTTTAATTTATTTGGACGATTCAATTCAACATGAAACACATGTTTCTTTGGTACAAAAACAGCAAGTGTTTCATACTGAGGTATTGTTTTGTTGGATGAGCAAGATCTCAATAGATAAACTGAAAAAAAAAAGAAAATAGAACAGTTTTATATTGGAGACATAGTTAGATAAAAATTAACTGATTATGCCTGTAATGCATACATAAATATTCAACAAACAAGCATACAATGAAATAGAAACTACTGAATATTTTTTTCTTCTTTTAAAATTGTCCACACAATTTTGCCAATGTCAAGTGAATGGAGTCATAAACAATGGAGGTTGCGCCATACAATTAAACAACTATCTTTCTATCCAGACCGGGCTATCTACAAACAGACACTACAAAGGAAGTACATGTAAACTAAACATACAACATATTGTTAGATTGCAGGCATACACAAGAGCATTACACAAAAATCTAAAGTTTAATTTTGTTTGTGTTAAATCAATTTCAACAAGAATTCTACAATTAGATGATTATCCATAAAAAGAGTTAAGAGACACGTAATATTAGTAGGGAAGGGAATAAAAGGAGGTAGAACATCATAAACTCTTTTGTTCTAAATTAAAATGCTGTTGACCTTGAAAGGTCTTTACAACTTCACCGAATTACCGAGGCGAGCCCTGACGGCACTCAGCCGATTTGGGATGTTTAGGTGACTAACTCAAGGGTGCACGGCACACCTCGGCTTGGGCTGTCACCTGTTTTGTGCAAAAATTGTGAGCTATCTTAGCTAACCTAAGTTAAGCTATCTAGATATACATATATGAGTTATTGAAACATGCATGTGTACCAAGCATGCATGCCTCAATAACTCCTATATGTATTTTGTGTCAAAAAAAAATAATGAAACTGTTTCTAGGGCAATTAAAAATTTACTATTAACTTAAACTAAAAGCATAGAAAAAAGTGTCTTCACTTCTGAAGGATTTCAAACTCCATACTTTTTATATTTGTGTAAATGGTATAGTTATTCTTTTTTTTTTAAATACATTAGAAATCATATGAATATTAATTATACTTCAATCTATATTAATTTACTTGTTTATTATTTTCCCTAAATTAGAAAAACAATTCAAATAAATTAGATAAATTTACTATTTTTAATTTGCACAGGAATAAGGTTACATATTGGCTATTAAGTGTTTCCTTACCAATTTTTTGGGGCTGTATTTGAAATTTGGGTTGAGGGGGGAGGGGGCTTGAGAGTCGTGAGGAAGGGGCTGCCTACCCCTCTACACCATTAATCCCCCCCCCCCCCGAAAAGTCATAGTTACTGGTATATTCATGATCAAAGGTTGTGCCACTTCCGAACAATGATTGGTAACTTTTATATTAACAGTTTGGAGATTTTTAAGTTAAAATAAAACAGTTTGTACAATACTATGTCTATATACATGTAGAGCAAGAAATGATTGCTGGAAAAGTGTAAATTTTGTGGAAAAAATAAATTTAAAGTATTTAATAACTTTGTAACAGAACCAAAAATTATAGCAATTGTGCATAAAAAAGGTTGAGTTTTCTACTAATTAGATAATACTTTGTATGAATCTATGTATATCTATGCAATAAGGAATAAACTATTTAAGGAAATCATAAATATTGAGAAAAAATAATTACAATTAAGTTCTTCCCTATTTTTTTTTTTACATTTTTCCCTAAAAAGTCAAATTTAAGCTCATAGTGGTTAAAAAAATTATTCAGTCTGAAACAACAAGGAATTTAATGTATTCATGATACTAACCTACATAAAGGACTAGAGCGGGAGCAAAG
Organism: Antheraea mylitta; assembly: GCA_014332785.1. Taxonomy (NCBI): domain Eukaryota; kingdom Metazoa; phylum Arthropoda; class Insecta; order Lepidoptera; family Saturniidae; genus Antheraea; species Antheraea mylitta. Next base: position 16,408 of record JACEII010000311.1, on the reverse strand, counting down.
CTCCAGCCCTCTTCCTCTATTAACCTAATGTGACTTAGTCAGATTTGCTTGGACTAGTTCACTCCCCTGTCTTATATGTTGAGAGGCTTTATGATCATACAAATAATTTGCATTATATTCTTTTCTATGATTGCGACAGTTATATAATAGATTAAATGAATATAGTACTAATAAAACAAAAAATACAAGATCCTGGAAAACATTCCGTTTGTCATACAAATAATTTATATTTGATTTTTTTTTCTAAAATAATAGTGAATAATTATAAAATAACAATAAATATGTACAAAACAACAAAATTATAACATTAAAAACTTTAAAAATTTGCCTCCGAAGAAAAAATCACGTTCCATTGCACATAATTTCCAACACATATAAAAGAAAACAACGTATCTCATCGGGGCGAGGGTGTGTCTTTTGAATGAGAGAAACGACCCCTATAAAAAGCAACCCTTAATAACTCCAAATTCGAGATGCGAATTTCTAATGCCAGCGAATTTTTTTATATCGCTATAATTTGTGTTGAGCTTAGAGATGAAAAGAAGTTTTATTAATTATTTTAAAATTGACTAACTAAAAAAACCCTTGTGATTTGATAGTCATTTTTTAATATTTTTAGGATTTTTTTATATATTTAAAGTAAAATATAGATATACTTATACAGTATTGTTCATTTCTAATTACTTGTTATTGTTTTTCGAGAATGCGAAAAAAGAAATGATCTTAATGGCATTTGCATTTTTATTATATTTTTAAATTACGAACTATCCCTGTTTAGATAAAAGTCCAAAGTCCAAAACAAAATACTTGATTAGGGATGCTCGATCTTCACCGATGTTGAATAAACATCGATGTTTAGCTGAAAACATCGATATTTTAAGATCGATGTTTTGATTTCGATAACATCGAAATATAGATATGTCTATATATTCTTTAGGGTCATCTAACATTGCATGTACTAGCTAGGGAGTAGATAATTATCAAATTTAACTATTTTACACTTGATGATAGTAAATCTTTAACTCAACGTAATCGAAATAAGTCGTAGGAATTGTTATTTCTTTGCACTTCCTAAGAGAAAAAGGAAAAGTGAGAGCTTCAGAAAGGCTTTTTCCAAAGCTGGCAAACTCTTGTACCACCAACGGAACAGACAAAACGGAAACCACCCGATAAAGTAAATTTTTGACAGATAATTTTATTTGCTAGCAATAACATCGATGTTATGTTTTGCTATCGATGTTTATCGTACTGATTTTTAACTGGTTTTAAACCGATGCAAACATTGATGTTTTTGTCATATCGATCATCTCTACACTTGATATAAGTAGTATAAACCAAATAATATTCGTCAAATAAGACAGGCGAAGGAATTAATCCATATTGCCAATTCTGAAGTGGTCAATATAGGTAGTTGTTATGTATTCTATATCCAGTTTTCTTCTATGTCCAAGTTAATGTAAAAGCATGAGCGCCAAATTTTCTATATAATATTTCTGACATTTATTTTTGTTCTACATAAAACAAAATTGTTCAAATGTATCTAAGTCTGAAGTCAGAATTGGTAAAAGAAACGATTTGAAAATGAAGAAGATATAAAAAAAGTTTCAAAATTTACGAAATTCTATATACAAGATTTGGCGCTTATACCTTTACATTAATTTGGACACAGAAGAAAACTGGCTAAAGAATACATAATAACTATCTATATTGACCACTTCAAAATTGGCCGTATGGATTATTGCCTTCGCTTGTCCTATTGGACGAATATTTTCTTCTTGTTTTGGCTATTCAGAAGCACTTGCCAGTGTCAATGTTTTGTTACAATGGACGATACAATACAATAATATTACGACCGTCGTGTAATTATTTCAATATTCTAACAAGATGGTGGATCCTTTGTTAGAACCTTTCAGGCAATTTTTGTGGCATCTCAGAATTTTATTCTCCGTGGTATTATTTTCCATTCACTTCACTTATGCACAATAAACTAACTATATTACGTAAAACACCACCAAATTTACAAAATATAGAGTCAAATAACACAAGATTATGAATAAAATGTAAAATCCACTATATGACAGCCTAAGATACCGCCAAACACTCTGGACGAATATTATTTGGTACTACTACTTATATCAAGTGTTTTTTGTTTTGGATTTTGGACGTTTATCTAAACAGGTATAGTTCGTAATTTAAAATATAATAAAAATGAAAATGCTATTACGGTCATTTCTTTTTTCGCATTCTCGAAAAACGATAACAAGTAGAAATGAACTATACTGGATAAGAATGTTTATATTTGATTTTAAATATATAAAAAAAAATCCTAAACATATTACAAATTTACTATCAAATCACAAGGGTTGTTTTAGTTAGTCAATTTTAAAATAATTAATAAAACTTCTTTTTATTTCTAAGCTCAACACAAATTATAGCGATATAATAAAAAAATGGTTTGGAAATACTTAATAGCCAGTATGTGACCTTCTTCCTGTGCAAATTAAAAATAGTAACTTTTTAAATTTATTTTAATTGTTTTTCTAATTTAGGAAAATAATAAACAAATAAATGAATATAGACTTACATATAATTAATATCCAAATGGTTTCTAACATCTTTCAACAAAAAGAACAATAACTATACTATTCATAACACGAACATAAAAAGTATGGGGTTTGAAATTCTTCAGAAGTGAAAACACTTTTTTATACTTTTAGTTTATTTTAATAGTGAATTATTAATTCGTTTTTATCTTTGTCTCTATACGTACACATTTTATGCACATTTGTATATAAAGTGGTTAAATTGTGGACATAATATGTTTTAAATTAATTGGTGAGGACTTTTGCCGAAACTTTGTCTATGGTCACAAAAAGTGTGCGAAGAAAAATTACCATTATACGGTACGACTTATTGAAGTGCGTGAAATAAATCAACACAGTTATGGTGCCAGCCATAGATAAGATGTGCCAGCGATTTTTACACAAATCAGAGGAGTTTGGTGGACATTAATATTGAGCTATTGAAATGCGCATGTAGGACTGATTAATGTTCACATTTGTCACAACGACATCTCTTGATTTATTCTGGAGCTAAATAGGTCAGTAAGGAATAGGTCAATAAGGAAGTACTACAAGATAAATTTATTTTCTGCACAACAGATGGCGTTGTTTTAATAAAGATAACAGCATTTACGTCAAGGCGACAACCAAAACAAAATTAAGGTTCAAAAATTTGTTCATATTGAGCCTACTTTTACTTCTAGTATGTGAATACACAATTTGATTTCTCTATCATGTTTATTTGTCAAGTTATGGGCTTCTAAAGAACAGTCAGTCATATGTGAAATTTGAATTTTTTAAAAGTAGTTTTTCGAATTGCACAAATTTAAAATAAATCATAAAACGCAACTATCTATATATTAATACGTGAAGCAAAAAAAATATACCCCTTTTTAAGCGATATCCGTGAACGTATGAACTTGAAATTTGGCATAGTTAAAGTTTATATGGCGGAGAAGTACAGAAAGCTATTTATTTTACATAAAATGCATTAGAAGTACATTAAATTAATTAAAATATGCCTTACTCACATCACACTCACACTAATGCTAGAATTTTACACAACATATACACAAATGTAAATAAAAAAGACATTTTGACAGCCGTCAATAATTATTATTAGTATATTCATCCAAAATGACAGGCGAAGGAGTTAATCTGTACTGCAAATTCTCAAGTTGTCAATATATGTGGTTCTTGTATATTCTGTAGTGAATTTTATTCTATGTTCAAGTTAATATAAAGGTATACGCGCCAAATCTTCTGTATAATATTTCGTATTTTTTTAACCATCTTTTTTATCTTAATTTTGAAGTCGTGTCTTTTGCCAATTCTGAAGTTGTCAATACTAATATTTTTATGACAACAGGAAGTAAAAGCTTCTTTAGTCTGTTTTCTTTTAAGTCCAAGTCAATGTAAAGGCTTAAGCACCAAATCTTCTATACAATATTTCAGACATTTCTTATCTTCTTAATCTTTGAATAATCATTAAAAAATGTTCTGATATGTCCATGTTCTGTCAGGATATCAGGATAAGTCAGGAGGTCGATATTGAAGTAAAGTGTCTTGTGGTTATTTCAACGTAATAACAAGATGGTGGTTCTCTTGTTACAACTTTCCTGGGATTTTTTGTGGCATCCCACAATTCATGGTCCGTGGTATTATTTTTCATTCACTTCACTTATGCACAATAAACTAACAATATTACAAAAAACACCATCAACTTTATATAATATAGATTCAAGTAATACAAGATTATGAATAAAATATAAAATATACTAAGTACATGACAGACTGAAACGCCACCAAAAACTCCCGTCAATAATTATGAGTAGTAGTAATAATATTCGTCCAATAGGACAGGCGAATGAATTAATTCATACTGCCAATCCTGAAGTTGTCAATGTATGTGCTTATTGTTTATATAAAAGATCAATCGCTCTTTTGGAAAGTATATTGAAACTTGAAAAATATTTTTTTACTAATGTGCAAAACCAGATGTAAAATCTTCAAAAAGATATTTTAATAAATTAAGCTGTTTTTTTTTTTTTATATCAATACGTAGCATAAAATACACGTAAAATAGACTAGAACTTTTAAAAATTGGGTAGTGTGTTCGTTTAGGAGAAAAATCAATTTATATTCACACATGTCGCACTGGGCTGAGGTTTGTCGCTTGCTTAATTAGGTCAATGATATTAGAATATATTGCTAAGTAGGTTTACTTGCCAGGTATCGCATTACATTTCATCAATATTAACATGTATCATGCTACTTAAACTTTTGTAAGCCAGAACGATAATTTAGGTTAAGTATTATCTATATATTAATACGTGAAGCTAAAACTTTGTACCCCTTTTTAAGGTAACTCTGTGAACGTATTAACTTGAAATTTGGCATAATTAAAGTTTATATGGCGAAGAAGTGCTGAAAGCTATTTATTCTATATAAAATGCATTAGAAGTACATTAAATTAATTAAAATATGCATTACTCACACTACTGTTTGAATTTTACACAATGTATACACGTGTAAATGAAAAAGACATTTTGACAGCCGTCACGTCAATAACGAACTTCAAAAAAGGTTGCGAAGGAGGTTGCTATGCTCGACGGTATGTATTTTTTTAAAGTTACGTTCCAATTACCCTTTTTCATCCTACATTCAACAATTATTTTATAATTACTACAATATTTATAACACGACTTACGTTCGATACCTTACATACTCTTTGAAATTAACTGGGCAATCGCAGGTTACTTTTACAATAATATAATAATTTTAACATGAATGACGTTGCATGCCTTATATGCCTTTTAAATCAATTGGTCAAATTTTAGGTTAATTTTATAATAATATGGTATGTAAATTCATAATATATAATACATAAATAATTAATTGATACACAATTTATCTTTAATACATTTATGGAACCACTGAAATAATTATTAGTCTTTTTGGTTTTATTGGATGTCAAAATTTTTAGGTGACAGGAGTGCTTTTACTTCCTGTTGCCATAAAAGTAAAGCAATATACCCAAAGTCAAAGTCAATCTTAGAATAATAACGCATAGAAAGATAGTTCGGTACTTTAAACGACTACAAAAGTGAAGCAAAATATTCTACTAGGGTGCAAGCGATTACACGAGTATACGCGCACACAACGATAAAATCGGGTTGCCACTAAAATGTAGCTTACCCAACACTGTGAAAAATGAACTGCATTATTTGTGTATAAACCGTCGTGTGCTCTTTTTTACATTTAATGTTTTTGCTTACTTACCCCCGTCTTCTAGTCGTCATTTCAGCCTCAACTCAACACTTAAGAAAACAATAGAGATGTTGTATACTTAACATATCATACAACAAAGTATTCGAAGTCGAAGAAAACACTAAGTTACGGGTGTTGTAGTTACTTCTTTTATTTATTCTACTATGGCTTTTTCTATAAAATAAAACAGCTACTCTATAGTTAAATCCTTATATATTATACAGATTATTTAGACGCCAACTTTTAACAAACACATTTTCAAGTATGTAAAATATGTAAACTACATAATGTTATACCTTACCTATTTAACACATATTTGAATATGTTTATTTTATAAAAAAATAATTTATCGCATCACTAAAATCAATTAAAATGGAGAAATAATTTCCTTATCTGGCAACACTGAGCGTTTACAAAAGATGGAATAAACGATTGTTTTTATTAAGATTAATAGTTGAAATACTCCAGTATGTTAATAGTTTACGTCTTAAAAGTGATATTAACACACTTCTTATGTTTTTCAGAGGTGTTGTGACAGCATTTAATTGCAGAAACCGTCATAATTATTTATTTTCTAAGAGATGTGTTCGGGTCGCAGTGACGTTGTACACTACGGAGCGGGCGGGCGTAGGGAGCCATTTCTGGCTCCAATTTAGTTGCTTCAAATTTTAAGCGCGGACTTGGGTTCTATGCGGTATTATTCTAAGAAGTCAATATTGTAATGTTTATTAATTTTTGTGGCGAACTCACTTCAAATGATGACTTAATAAAAAAATGGGCCAAATAATATTTTGTATAATCAATATGAGGATTTTGTTCATAAAAGTAATTTATGATTTAGACTTCCGTGGTTACAATGATGCAGTTCAACTTGATATAGCAACAAAAAAGAATTTATTTTCAAAAGCTAATGGTAATATTAAAAATATCTTTGTCTTGGCTTCATCATTTGAATGTATTGTGCGCCATTACTTTTCCAAACGATGATACTGGGCATACCACTATTACTCATAATGAACAGACTACATTTAATTCAATATCACCTAGAAATACCACCCACTCATGGTGTCGTGTTAAAATAATTGAAAATTGTGTCGTGGGTTGTGATAAATTTCTTTATTTAAGTTATATTTACTTAGAATTTGAAAGCTTTACCGCCTGGTTTTTGTTTCAAATTTTCAGTTAATTTCAGTTTTCATTTACACTGTTTTTTTTAATGTTTATATAATTTAAGATCATGACAAATGGCATATAACTGAATACCCATGATGAAAACCTTCGAGTATAGAAGATACACCCTTTGACAAAAGAACCCTAATAAAGTTCAAAGTTTAAAAAATCAATGAAATATAGTCGAATGTCGACCACTGCACGCCCAGTAGTTGAAATAAATGTAATATAAATAAATAAATATATAACAAAATAGAAATATTAGCAGAAAGTAGTAGTAAACAAGAATTTTGTAGCAACGAAATGCACAGGGTCACCATTACATTGTTACGGACAGCTGAGCCTCGTAATATTTATCGAATAAGATACATAAAAATACCTCAGATAGAGCAGGCATTATGACGTAAAAGTCTTGCGAGGCTTAACAACGTTACGAATTATGAATAGTCATAATTTTTCATGTAAAGTTTTTTGTATGTTTGAATGTAAATAAGTAATTATGTTTGGAATATTAAAGAGTCTTACGTCGTTTATTATAATGCCCTATGTATTAATAAAGTTCTTATGTCGATGATATAACGTTCTATGTAGTATTAATGAGTATTATGTCGCTTAATGTCTCGTACATAGAATATCTCACGGTAAAACCATATGTGTTAATATATAATGTTTATGTTAGTGTAACTTGAGTCGTAACGTTGTGAGAAGAGTAAATAATGTGTTCTTATGTATATTACTCAAGTAAATAGCCTTATGTAACGATTAAAAGTATCGTTAACAATATTTGAATTTAACCGCCATACCGATTATTATTATTATTTGAGGGAAATTGTAATGAACCACCACGTACAATGTATCGTCGATTCATGTAAACTGTAAATGTGTATGGTAAATGATCATCCTTAAGACATAAGTAATGTACTAGGTGTAAGTATGTAATCGTGTACTTATATAAGAAAAAATATATGCAAATCACCGGCTTTCGCGACACGATTACAACAATGTAACTGTATTCTATTAAAATATACATTCCACTAAAGTTTGAAGTTCTACTGCTGTTTTATTGTACCCGGATAGGACCTTCATCTCAATAACATAGTTGCGCGAAGATTTACTAATATATGAATTTAATTCAAATTCATATTCTAGAAAGAGATAGAAGTATGGCAGTAAATATTTCATTTTTTTTTTCGAATTGGCTACGCTATTTACCTAACAAAGTCTTAACAGCTTTACCGGCCGACTAAGGCGAGCGCTTAAGGCTCTCAGCCGATATTATATGGACAACTAGGTCAAGGGTGCACAGTACACCTCAGCTTGGGCTGTTGCCTGATACATATAATTCGCGATCTATCTGAGTTAACCTAAGCTAAACTACATATTCATACTTATATGAGCTATTGAAACATATATGTGTACCAAGCATACATACTTCAACAACTCTTTTATGTATTTATTTTGTGTCGGATAATTTTAAAACATAATATGAGATAATTTGAAAAATAAAACCCTTCTCCTTTCATGTGTAAGTATGTGTGCGTGCACTTGTGTAGATGTGATATGTGTCATGTTGTTGCAGTGTTGTAAGATTTTGTGTCACTGTATCGCGCGACAAGCTTATTCAAGGGCCTCACGCCGAGGGAACAGACTAAGGCTTGAGCCGCTGCCGAGGGTGGCCTTGTCTGGTGTCTGGGAGCGAAATTTACCCAGAGACCAGAGCTTAAGAACTTAATATCCTTCGTTATTCTTCGTCTTGTTAAAAATCATCGTAATATCTGTCTTGGCTCTCCCCGGAGTAGCATGTTAAAAAGGGAAAATGGAATACTTTTATTTATTTTTATTTTTTTTAGATAGATGCGTCTCTAGCGAAACGCTTAGGCCGATTGCACCCCTCTATCGCTTGTTCCGCGCTCTGTAACACTCCCTCCCCTCTCATCTCACTCACTCAACACCAGCAGCGTCACTCATCTCCCCCATCTCCAGCTCACCATCACTATTATTATTACCATGATCGTTTAGTAATTAGGACCCTTTCACGTTGTGTATTGAAACAAAATTTGTAGAACCAAGTTGTTTTAATCTGGTACTCACAAAAACATTATATTCTTCAGATTTAATTTAGTTAGAACTTTAGAAAACACATAACAACAAATATTAAATGCAATTAGTTAAAATCAAATAAAGAAAGTAATACTGTATATTAAATGCCGTTGGTTAAAATCAGTTAAATGAAGTAATAATACATATTAAAACCAGTTGTACAAAATCAAGTAAACAAATAATAAGTACCAAATGTAATAATTTAAAGTCTAAAGTTAATTCCTAAAGTTAATGTCTACCATTTAAAAGGCATTAATATATTTAATCTAGTGGGTGATTTAGCCTTTTGAATAATCAAATTGCTATGATTTTTCACTCCATAGTACTTTGTCAGGGTGTAGCTACTCTTCTCTATATCCATGTCCTTTGATCCACACTGTGTTAAGTGACCTGACAAGTGGATTGGAGCTGAACTTTATGTCTCTCCTCGTATCCCAGTGTCTATCGTGTCGCTATACCCGTGTTGGGGAGGTTTGGATTGAAGCAAGTTACATTTCCTCCTCGGTTGACTTTGTCTCCTTGGAGCTTTCACTATCTCGTAAGAACCATGGTAGTCTTGATTTTTTTTTTATTATAGCACGGCAAAGTGACTGAACAATGCCTGATGGTAAGCACAGTACAATCCAAAAACAGTGGCGACCACCGAGAGACATACTATCCATCGCCGGTCACCGCTGTCATGCCGGCCTGCGTAAGTGCCTCTTCACGTTGCGCTTGAAGGACCCCATGTCATAAGAAGGAGGAAACACACTGGCCGGGAGATTGTCCCACAGCTTCACGGTACGGCAAAGATAGGACGTAGCGAACTTTTTAGTTCGTGCCCAAATAGGATTCACCGTAAAACTGTGGCTCCGAAGACCAGCGCGCGTAGTTTGGTTATGAAAAGGAGAGGAAAGGATCAGATTGAGTAGCTCATCAGAACACTCACCATGATACAGACGGTAGAACACGCTCAGTGAGGCAATGTCTCTGCGCAACTGAAGCGGCTCTATAGATTGATAGATGTTCATCAGCTCTAATCACTCACTAGAGATTCATTTACAACATTTCTTCAATTTATTTGAAGTTTAGTTCCTAAATTCCTTATATCCCCGCCTCTTACACCTACAAACTCCCGGCGATGCTGGTAGAAGTTGATTGTTGGTTTTAACCGTAAATTAATTGTAATTACAGTGTCTCTAAGAGGTGGGCTTGAGGAGGTGGGTCTAATAATAAAAAACTCTACAAGACCTTACACATCTTAATACATAATTATTCACTTTCAATTAACATTCATAGAGGGTATCCATAGGATGTATGTATATATTAATGTAATATATTATGTCTACAACGTTGCATTTAGGAATTAACTTTAGACTTTAAATTATTACATTTAGTATTCGTTATTACTTTGTTTACTTGACTTTGTACAACCGGTTTTAATATGTGTTATTACTTCATTTAACTGATTTTAACCAACGGCATTTAATATTCATTATTACTTTCTTTATTTGATTTTAACTAATTGCATTTAATATTTGTTATGTGTTTTCTAAAGTTCTAACTACATTAACTATGAAGAATGTAATGTTTTGTGAGTACCAGATTAAAACAACTTGGTTCTACAAATTTTGTTTCAATACACAACGTAAAAGGGTCCTAATTACTAAACGATCATGGTAATAATAATAATAGTGATGGTGAGTCGGGGGTGGAGGGAGATGAAGTGACGCCGGTGTTGAGTGTGAGTGGAAAGAGGGGGGGGGGGGGCGTTACATGGTTAATATCTAAAATGTAAATTATCCACATAACTGTTAAATTAACGTTACTTACATTTTAAATTCGCTATATTCTACTGTGTTACTTTGCCCTGAACTTGAAAAAAAAATATTGAAATGTTTAATTTAATTTTTCTTTGTTTCTTTGTCTTAATAATATGACTTTCTCATCTTTTTTTATCATGATATCATGATTTCACTTTGAGTAGAGTTCGTATCCATTTTTGTTTATTGAACACAGTTTTGTGGACCTTAATAAAGAAATAATGTTAATAGATCCTTTTCCGGGATAACGTATCATTATTAAACTTTAATTCTCACCTATAACACTTTCACGTCACAGCTGTATTGGTAATCAATTTCTACGCTTGAGGAACAAACCTGGGTACTTAATACGCCTGGTATGCTGGATCAATAAATAATTTGGCAATTAACATATACATATTTTACTGAACTGTACAGTAAAACTTAAGAAATATATACTATGCAGTGTATGACGAGCGAATCTAGAGCCAGACAAATAATTTAAGACTTGATTGAATTACATCGCATATTCACTAATTGCAACGAATGAACTATATCTACGTCTACATGCAGATGGGTATGCACTGATGCGTAAATAATCGTCTAAATCGGGGATCAGCAACTAAAGCGAGGGCGAGACGGAGGCAGCATAAAAACAATTATTGATAAATAAAAAAGAACCAATGCCATGCGTAATATTTATTAATAACACTTATCGCCTTTTTTTCCTACTTATGAGTAGAAAATTTAAGATATTGTACAAATTACAAAAAAATGCGGAGATAATAAAGATAAAAGTAATAAATCAAGTGTGAAAAAGCGTATACGAAATAAAAAATCTTCGCCTTCAATTGTTCCCTAACAATAAAAATTTATTTTGTACAAAATATATTATAAGAGGGTTATTTTTAATTGGACTTAAGTACAGATACTCAGGTCTGTTCTCAGACATCATTACAAGAGGATTAGCGAGCAAATTAAGATGCTTATTAATTGCACGCCACTCCTATAGATATTTTGGATAATTGCTATTAAAAACAGTATATATTAGTATTTGATGGGTCGTTTTTATAATGCTATTGAAAGGGGTGCAACTTAATTACAAAAACAATTTAAAATGATAGCTCTTGTACGCTAATTATCCATATACTATTGAGTATGTAAGAAAAAAAATATATTCATAAGTATTATAGGTTTTTCCTAATTTATATTAGTGTTTAGTTGTCTACATTACTACTTTTTGTCTTAAGTTCGTGGACGTGAACGTGAACATACTTAGTAACATGTTCAGAATTAATTCAAATAACTGATGATGTACGCCGCTTCACAGTAAATTTACTACTCTCTCATTTTAATAGATTTTAGAAATGCTTTATGAAATAGGCTATCCAGCATCGATTGGACAGGCCAGTTGTTAATTTTCCATGAGATCTCGGAGATCTCCGTGTACGACGAAGTAGCAAATGATACTAGTCTAGGTCCGATAAGAGCGATTTTTAAGTTTCCTGCCATCGCGGCTACCCTTCAAAGAATCGCGCGCGCAGCCGTTTCGAAAAAGTATAAGATAGAATAAACCCGCGCGTTTATTTCTATCTTTACCTAAAAAAAAAATGTCAAACAATTTTGTTAATTCTATTTTTAGGTACCGGTGCCGGCGCCGTTCGATTAATCTTTAAATTCGATCTTTTTTAACTTACGTAGTCGCGTCCACGCCCACGTACCCCTTCCTCACGCCGTCGCGAAGAAGGATTTTTATCATTGTATAGTCGTACACTCGGCGCGTATCTCCCAGTAGTAGCTCGAGCCGAGGTCGTCCCCGGATGGAGTCCCCGAACTGCTACAATCGAGATACAGTGACTCATTACATCACTTACACTCACACAGATCACTCAGATATGCATATATACACATATGGTGGAAGGGTTTACTTTTTCCCTTATTCTAACTGAATCGAGTAGTTTAGTTTGTTTCAATTCAGATATATATGTAAGCGTTTGTGAACCATATAATTTTAATTGTATGATTGAAAACCAAGCTTGGTGCCCAACACAAAGTCAGGACTTTCTGCCCAACTCAAAAGTCGGGACTTTCTGGCCAACTTAAAAGCCAGGACTTCATCTCACGTGAAGGTACTGCTCTGTAATGGACACAAAGACTTTGATTTGATGGAATGTAAGGTAAACGGATACTAGCAGGATAACATGAGAAAACTACCCAACTCAAAGTCAGGACTTTAAAAACGCTGCCAGCCGCACGCGTTCTAGGCGCCGCCAGCCACACGTACTGCTGGCACTGCCAACCACATGCACTCCAGGCGCCGCCAGCCACAGGCGCCCCAGGCGCCGCCAGCCACACGCGCTGCTGGCGCCGCTAATCACATGCGCTTCAGGCGCGGCCAGCCACAGGCGCTCCAGGCGCACTGAACCGCCTTGATCGGGAGGCATTTCTCGAGACCGTCGTCTTACAGGCCTGGAGAGATGGAGAACCATCAGACAGACCTGTTGACGTACGACATAGAGGCGGAGTATTTTCGTGCGGCGATGACTCGTGTCTGTGACGCCGCAATGCCCCGTGTTAGGGGGTCGATTCCCGCCAGACGTTAGGTGTACTGATATACTGCCGAAATTACGCAGCTGCGTGATGCGTGTGTGGCGGTCAGGCGCTGGTACACCCGACATCGACGCCGGCGGAGTCACGAACAGACCGCGTTGGCCGAGGAGGAGGAGCTCTATGAGGGATACAGAATTGCTAGACGGGCGCTTCGGAAGGCCCTAGAACGCAGTAAGGCTCTGGCGAGAGAGGAGCTGCTTGAGGCGCTAAGTCGCGCTCCGCGAGGGCGCCCATATCGTTTAGTTTGTGATAAATTGTGTCACAGGCCCCCACGGCAACCCAGAGTCTCGAGCCTCAGCTTCTCCGAGAGGTATTGGCGGCTATGTTTCCCTTAGCATTAGAGCATACGCCTCCTATGATGGCTCCGCTTCAGCCTGCAAGTGCGCCCAACGCGACTGAGGACTACGACAACGATGACGAAAATGTGATACCCGAGGTGACCTGGGAAGAGACATGGGCGGCGGTGCAACATCTAAGGATCAAGAACACCGCCCCAGGAGCAGACGGTATACCTGGCCATGCATGGGTCCTGGCTTACGAGGCCCTCGAACCCAGACTAGCGAGGATTTTCACTGCATCGCTTCAGCGGGGCCAGTTTCCGTGTTTGAGGAAAACCGGTCGACTGGTCTTGCTGAAGAAGGGGGGGCGCCTAGCAGACAGTCCATCCGGGTATCGGCCCATTGTGTTGTTGGACGAGGTTGCGAAAATATATGAACGTATAATCGCAGGCCGTCTCGTCCAGCATTTAACACAAGTCGCGCCGGATCTGGTGGACAACCAGTTTGGTTTCCGCCAGGGGCGCTCCACCATAGACGCAGTGATGAGAGTAAAGATTCAGGCAGAGGAAGCAGTTGCCCAGGGCGAAGTGGTGTTGGCGGTGTCCCTCGACATCGCCAATGCTTTTAACACTTTGCCTTGGCAAAGAGGCAAAGAGGCTCAAAGAGGCACTTCGTTATCATGGGGTGCCTCACTACCTCCGCCGCATAGTTGCGGCGTACCTCTCGGAGAGGTACGTAGCTTTCCTAGGTGAGAATGGTAGGGAAAGTCGACGAGACGTCGTGTCCGGTGTTCCGCAGGGGTCTGTCCTGGTTCCCCTCTTGTGGAACAGCGGATATGACTGAGTATGGCACGGTGTGCTCTTCCGCAGTGTCAGCGTTGTCTGTTACGCAGATGACACACTGGTGTTGGCCCGAGGGAGGACGCACCGCGAGGCCGCGACGATAGCTACGGTGGGCGTCGCTCAGGTTGTTGACAGGATCCGGCGTCTGGGATTGCAGGTGGCGTTTCGCAAATCCGAGGCCGTATGGTTTCACGGCCCTCGGAAAGCGCCACCTCAAACAACCCAGATTCTTGTGGGAGGCGAATCCATCGGTGTCGGGTCGAGTATGAGGTATCTCGGCCTTCTCCTCGACAGCCGTTGGACGTTCAAGGAACACTTCCGGCAGCTGACCCCCCGCTTAATGGGCACAGCGGGCGCCATCGCCCGTTTGTTACCCAACCTCGGGGGCCAAACCCTGCCTGTCGGAAGTTGTACCTGGGGATCGTGCAGTCAATGGCCCTTTACGGGGCACCCGTGTCGGCGCCTAAATTGACGGCCATTAACATCGCTCACCTGCGGAGACCGTAGCGGGCGATGGCCGTCAGAGCTATACGCGGCTACCGCACGATCTCCTTTGAGGCGGCCTCCCTACTTGCCGGATCCACACCCTGGGACTTGAAAGCGACAGCCCACGCGTCATTGTATCACCAACGCGTGGAGGCGCTGGAGCTGGGGCAACGTCTAGCGCCTCGAGAAATCTAGACGCTAAGGTCCCAGTTTCATCAGGTCCTAGTGGTGGAAGAGTGGTCTCGACGACTTGAGCGACCCAGCTGGGGCGTGGTAACAATCAAAGCTATTCGACCAGTCATGGTCGAATGGCTCACTAGGCGGCATGGCACCCTGAGCTTCCGGCTGACGTAGGTATTCTCGGGGCATGCCATGGCTGCTTCGGGCGATATCTGTGTCGCATTGGCCGGGAGCCGACTACAGGGTGTCATCACTGCGGCTGCGCGGATGATTCCACACAGCACATGGTGAATTCCAACAAGAGGGCTCTATATTGCATCTCTTCATATGACGCTTCTGGACATCCTTGTACCGGAGGAGGGGACCACCGGGATTCCGCTTGTTCGCGTCCAGTTCAGAATAGAAGATGCGCTTTGCCACTCTCTGCTCCGTCATACGAGATACATGACCGCATCACCGAAGCTGTCGACGTATTAAATAAGCTTCAATGCCACCAACATTGGCTCGTCGCAAAACTTCAGTCACTTTGTCGGACCATCTGATCTTCATGATGGTACGAAGGCATTTAAGGTGGAAGCGATCCAGAGTGCGAATGTGGTGGCGGTATACACACCACGTCTCAGAGGAATATAGGAGGTTTGGCAGCACGATTGCCATGTAAACAGATATTTTCGTGGCTAGCTTAAGATCATGCGAGCAGAAGACCTTGGAACATAGCTTACCGAATGCCGCAGCTGCAGCACCCACCCTGCTATTGATCTCAGCATCAAGGTCACACTTAGATGTTATAGTGTTCCCCAGATAGCGAAATTTATCCACTTGCTTCAGAACATCCTCACCAAGTTTTATGGTCAGTGTCTCGTGACCATGTATGTCAAGGGACATCACCTCCGTCTTATTGACACTGATCTTCTATCCAAACTTACGGCAGGCTTGGTGGAATGCGGATATCAGCTGCTGCAGGCCGTCTGGGGATTCTGCTAGGAAGCACAAGTCATCAGCATACATGATCTCAGTGGTCAAAGCGTATGAGACTTTAGTGCGAGCCTTAAGTCTAGCCAAGTTGAAAAGACTGCCGTCTGTGCGGAAGCGGATGCGAACTCCTTGAGAAACAGTTTCTAAGACTTCTC
>JACEII010000310.1:0-36986 GCA_014332785.1 Antheraea mylitta | reverse complement strand
TTATATAGCTCATTCATCGAAAATGGTTATAGGCTATTGTAGCATGCATACCGCCGAAATGCTTATTGGTGGCTTTCTGCTACCCTGGGGGACCCCGGAGGGTCTTCGAGAACTCAAATGTTTTCGTTCAGATCCAGCTAACAACAGTAAAGATATAATGCACGTACCTCGTGATATTCTTTGTGTTGCAGCTGGCCGCTGAGCTTCCACGGATGTGTCTTTATGTTAGGTTCTGATGATATTTACGATGCTGATGATGGATTTGATTGTTGTTCCGATACTTTGCTTATTGATATATGAATCCCGATTTTTCGATAAGAAACAACAACCACACTGCTTGACACGTTTTTTCTTTTTTTCTGTTTTCTTTTGTTTTATTTGTTAACGTTCTCGTGCATGACAACCAAAAAGTTGGCATCTCGATACAGTTTTAACTAGATCTGAACGTCAACCGTAAACTTGTATAAAAACGATTTTAAAGTATACATGGTAACAATACAGCTATATATCATCACGCTAAGACCAATAGGAGTGGAGCACAGAATAAAAATGTTTCAAAATCGGCATGTTTTTTTTTCCTTTTGAGAACTGCTGCGTGTTAGTGTATCTATTCCATGCGAACGAAGTCGCGGGCAGAGGCTAGTTAATTATAAAGCGAATTATTTCAATTACATAATATTTATATTGAAATTATTAATATTAATGTGGTTTTTACAGCTACTAGTACTCGGAGCAATAATTATATACAATTTATAAAAAATATTAATTAATCCAAAATGTGATAGGGTGCACAATATAAATATTAGATATATAAAGGCCGTTATACAATACGTCGCTAGTCTGACCCAAGCGCAATGTGGTCGGTCACGCCTCACTAGCATGTCACTGTCGCGAAACCATAAATTTTTGTCCTGCAAAAAATATCACTCAACGTGCCTAAGTTTTCAGTTCAAAACAATAATAAAAAGAACAAACCTCCAGCACTGTCCCTGGTGCCGAGCACGGAAGCGATCTGAGGGCGTTCCTCATTGATGACTAGCTCTGCCTGTTCGGTATAGACGGAGTGGACGCTTGAGATACATGTCAGCCTCAGCTGACCACGTTCGAAGCTGTCCGGGCGAACCATGAACGAGAGCTGACTTATTGAAGCCACCTGATATACAAAAGTATACAATACATTTTTAACTTTTAGCAAAAGTATATACAAATAGTTTTTGGAACGAAGTTCCTTATCGCGCGTTGTGAAAGGGGGCTAGACGGAAAAAATTCTTACGAAAAGTTGTCACGACACTTTTTGCTATAGTAAGCTATTGTAAGCTGTGCGGCGTTGCATGTTTCTCTGTCTGTCTCTCTCTCTCTCTTATGGAAAGCAAGCCAGATATTTTCATTTGTATTTCGCATTGAACAGTGTGGTGTCGCGACGATTATTTTTGTTGAGTGTATACAGGTTTTTTGTAAATAATAAAAAAAAAAAATAATAATAATGAACCCTGACAAAGTTTCTGCACAAGTTCCGGATATTGCTGATGGAGTTAGGTAAGTAGAGATTATATACAGGTAATAATAAATGCTTTTGTATTTTTAGCAAGTACGCACTATAACCTCTCTTTATTATTGATCTAACCAAGTCATACGCATTATAATCTACACATTTTGTGTGTTTAGCAAGTGTACGCGTCATAATTTTAATAAATTCAAAAACAAATCATATTTTAATATTACAATATCAGAACGTATGTATTAAGCAAGCCGTGCGTGTAATATTAATAATGGTAGTTTCTTAAAACTAGAATAACTTCATATTGAATTAAACAATCGTGATAGTCTTTTCTTCTTTTATAAAAATAAAATTTTATTACAATTCCTTCACTAATTAATCGAAAGGAACTTCGTTCCATCCGAGTGTTCCTTGACACCTCTCAAGTTTGTATTTTTATTAGATTAGTGGACTTAAGTAGTAAGTAAGTTTTATATCGTAAGAAATGTGATATGACATGATAGTTCGTCTATAGTTACTAAACAAAAATTGTTCCGAGTTGTTTCATATTCACAAAAATAAACAGAATAACTCATAATAAAATCTGTTTAAGAATATTGCGAAAGCTTCAAAATCACACTTTTTCCGCAGTAAATTTGTAATGCTTATAGTGCTGTGATTGGATTTGAATAGTGTAATTTGTAAGATGCAACTTATCGGTGACTGATTTTGTATAGCAATGTCTTTCTTTTTGATTTAAATTTTAATAATAATGGGTTCAACTGATTATCTAACATTATCACATCAACCTGTAAAAAACTCACTGCATGGTTATAGGCCTCTTCCCCATGAAAGGTATGGGTATATTTTTTTCGGATTCAGATTTCATCACCATGATTTCCTTCACCGTCAACCAGTATTTACCACTTTAAATTAGCAAATACACGCAGATCCCAAACAAATCGTTAACATATGCCGGCATTCGAATATAGAATTGACATTGTATCAGTCAAACTAGTCGACCAACACGATTTTGACATAACTTGGTTTACATGAACGTTTTTTGGTTTTTGTTCCGAGGAGCAACAAGCAGTTCTGTACAAACTATAGCCCTAATGTTTTATAAAAAAAATGGTAGTAATATAATTAGATACATGTGGTAGCCACAATTAAAGAAAAGTAATGTACAGTTACTGCCTAATTGTGTAATAACACATATTATTATAACACGATGTAATTCTAGCTATCCTGCTAAGAATCTCAGCAACAAAAACAAATCAAGTTGTTGAAAATTTTAAATGAATCCACAATATTATAATAACCTTATTTGATGTCTCAACTGTAGGTATCGGGTCGGTAGAGTCTTCATCCATAGAAGCATCATAATGCCTTGGAGTAGGTAAGACCACGGTGTCCTGACTCGGCAAGGATTCACCTTCCTGTAAATCGTAATAACTTTGATGAGAGAGTTAATTGTACTTTCAAGAAATTAAATAACTCAATAGAAAAGAAAATTTTAATTAATTACAATAAATCTACAATGTTAAATGAGTCTTTAGTGATAATGGTTAATTCATGAATTAAATATAGAGATTACATTGAAGATTGGTTTAATAGCAGTAAATTTAATTTTAATTTCAAAACATTCGTATGTGGATAACAATCATAAAAAAGAAAATGCTCTCCCGAATAGAAATGCTATAATAATTAAAGGGTTGTGAAACAAAAATGCGAGCACTAAAACCAATTTTAACACTAACCTGTATGGTATCCACGAAAGGTCCAAAAGCCTTCCAAGGGCTGAATATTATGTTACTGTTTTCGTCACCGGAGATGACAGGAATTCTACCAGTCTGCGGTGCGTCTATTGAAACAACAGGACTTGGTAAGATCCGTTGCTGGATCACAGGTTTTCCTTGAATCTGTTGAAGATAGAGTAATAATAAATATTAGGTGAGATGCCATTGCTAGGTAACGGAAACGAATTTGTAATAGGCCTGGTTGTGTATTAGATAAAAGGGCTATCTACACTGCTACTAACACAGAGGTAAAACTTATATATTTATATATGACTTCTGCTACAATTCTGAAAATACATTCGTTGTTAAAGAGTTCTGTTCTCCTTTTGCAATATACGTTTTTGTTACTAACCTCCTAAAGTTCAAGCTATATTGATCGAGAAAAATTAAAAATTCAGTGTTCAGTACATTGCACTACATGTTTTACATGTTCCGACTTAGGTATCTTTTTTAAATGAAAAACTCAACCAAATATTATTTATCTCTTGTTATTTTTTAATGTACACTACTGTTTAGATGATTCTGAGTTTTAAATGACAATGTAACAACATTTTTAAACAATATTTTATGGGATAATAAGTCATTCATCATAGGGCGCGTTCCGGTAGACGCTCACAACACTCACAACGCCCTTTTCGCCGTTCCTCTAGACAACCGCGAGCGTTGCGGTCGTGGCGAAAACGTCATTGATGACGTCATAACATACGCTCACGCGAAGCTCACGACGCCCCATGTCTAGCCGTCGGTCGACATGAGCGTTGTCAAAATTGGCGGGATTCTCAATAAAGATGACGACCGTGAAAATGTCATTACTTGATACGGTATAGGATATTTATATTAAATAACATATTGTATTGAAATACGTAAATGAAATACGTTAATAAAGTTTTGATAATTTTACTTATTTTGAAAAATGTTGTGAATTCTAAAATTCAATTTCAAAATTAATTTATAATTATTTCATGGTAATTTAATATTTTTCATTTAACCAATAAGGTCATTTTTTATGGTTTTATGATAATCAAAATAAAAAAATTGAATTATACATTGTTTCTTTAATATACTTAAATGAATTTCATAATTATATGAATTTACTGTTAAGACTTACAAAGTGTAACTTAACCTCTCAAAATTTTTGTTTTATTTTTTCTAGATCGCCATTTTTATTATTTATCTGAACGCTCAAAACGCCCACAAATGCGTTCCACTAGCGCTTACGATCGCAACGCTCGCGAGCTAGTGGAACGGGAAAACTCGCGGTCGTGAGCGTGAGCGTTGTGAGTTTCTAGTGGAACGTAGTCATAATATTAGATGTCATTACAGTTGACGCGAACACTTAAAAGCAAAAACCTTGAGTGAACATAATATTGTAGACTGTTCTTCTAGCTGATTTTTTTAAACTTGTACATACATATGTATTAGCTAGTACAATAAATAGTACATTGCGTCTTAGAATGTGAATACGAACGAACTAACATATGACAATTATAAGGCATATGAAAGAAGACCCATACTTTAATATTACACCATTGATACAGCTTTTAATCTAGAAAATGCAAATAAAGACAAATAAGTTGAACAAAATTTATTCCAAAAAATTACACATTTAAAAGAAAATTATATGAATAATTAAAATTCTTAAGGTACTAATATTAAAATGTTGGGATATGAAGAAGTTTAGGATCTGTGTATAATTTTTGTTAAAAACATTGCAACAAAAATGTCAAGAGCACCGCTGTTTATTCTCAGTTGAACAAAATTATTTGATTGCCTCACGCAAAACAATGCAAACATAAAGTGTTTGTTTTCTTTAATTAAGAAGTTAGAAATAAATGGATTTATACGCCTCGTACTTTCTGGAAGCATAACAGAATGTTAAAAGTTAAATAAATTAGATTAAATTCCTTTTTTCGATGATTATTGTCTTGGCAACGATAACACTGTTTTCTGTTTTAGATAAAATTTCACATTTAGTTGTTGTGTTTTGGGCAAAAGTCGAAAAATTACTTTACATTAGGTTAGGTTATAAATGTTTTTAAACGAAAAATGTATATACTTTTTAACAATTTCTCTTTAGTGTTAATATTTTTCATTCTAATTTCAGTTTTAAGATTCTATTTAGTTTTGTGGGCTACATTTTAAATCTAGACCAAGTACCTATATGGGGCTGTGAATAGAGTTCAAAATAAAGCTAAAGCTGAAGGTTTTGAAAAAAAAAATACACTATTCGATATTTTATTCATGTAACATGATTTTGGAAAACTCGAACAATTTTGAATCGTTTTTATACATTGAGACATTTTCCCTTTACTGTATGACCAAGTAAAGAAATATAATGATAACTAAACGTTAAGCTGTCAATTCTGTCAATATTTATAAATATCTATTTATTGTCTCCTGTGTTTTTTTTTATATCAAAGGAGGCAAACGAACTGGTGGGTCACGTGATGTTAAGTGATCACCACCGTCCATAGACACTTGCGACATCAGGGACGTCGCAAGTGCGTTGCCAGCCTGTATATGGGACAAGGGGGAGGGAAAGGAAAGGGAAAGAAGGAAAGAGGAAGGGACGTGGGCCTCCGGTTCTCTCACTGACCGAACGAAACACAACAATGCAAGCACTGTTATTTCACGACGGTTATCTGTGAGAGGGGTGGTACTACCCCGGAGGAGCCGACCCATTCATGCTGAAAAAAAAAATTGTTTCAGCAGGGCTCTACCACCTACAACTCTGTCTCACTTAGCGGACTCACTTTTTGTATGGAGAATTTAGAACTCAATTTTTTTTTTCTTTTATATAAATCTTGTCGTGACACGATTATATAATTAAAGACATGCTAAACTACTGCATTCTCACAAAATCCTCACCAAGAAAATCATAAAGCATATCCTCGAAATCATTTTTCGAAATGTCTATTTGTCTGTTGGCTTGTATGGATACGCATCGCTGGCAAAATACTGCGTTCATGATAAAAGCTTTTTAAGAAAATAATAAAGCACATTTTCGAGTAGCGTTTAGGCTTGACTTCATTAAAATCGGTTCGGTCTATCAAAAGTTACACGCAGGCGAAGTCGCAAGCACTATTATGAATAATCAATAGAATATACTTTATTCGTACTGCACTCTCTATCTTAACTAGGTTATTTGGATGTTAATATTCTATTTAGGACCAGCTGTGCTCGCGACTCCCTCCGCGTGGGACCTAATTTAAAAGAAACAGTGACTAATAAAATCACCTGAATATATTAATTAGTCCATTTATCTACTTTTTTCTCGTACTCAACTCCAGCCGTCATTCAAATGTCATTAAACTTTTAATAGAGTGGATCGATTTTAATAAAACAAACACTTAGTTACACTTGAGGATATGCTTTATGATTTTCTTTGTAAGGTTTTATTGTGAATCCAATACTTTAGCAGTGATGCGTGCTCATACAAATAGACAGAGAGACAGACAGACATCTCTAAAAATGATTGAAATGTATTTTTTTACTCATTCTAAGACCTGCAACAATTTAATTCATGAAAAGCGAAAAGTACAGACATGTTAGATTTACACTCTTAGTATACATATGTATAGATGAAATGTCTAAAGTAAAGCAAGGTTTATAACTTTTGATTGTACTCATGATGGTTAACCAGTCATCAGTATGCGCAATAAACACGTAGGCGGTAGTACGCCTTCGCAGATAGTGGATAGAAATGCGCCCGCTATGATTGAACGTTGCCATCGCTCATTGCGCGGTTCCCCCCTTATTTAGGGATGAAAACGTACGTTATATTTAATATCGACGTTTTTATACTTTTTTTTCTCTTTATTATGGGCTTTATCGCATATCGACTATGACGCTCTGTAAGAACATCATATAGATATTAGATTCTACTATAATCACATTTATTGAAATCTTAAAAGCTAAACTGGTTGTTCTGTAGAACCTTTTTGCACTCTGAGACAGAGGGTCTGACAGCATCTAATAACAAATGCCTACATCTATGGATCGGATAACATTTAAAATATTCCTACATTCTTGGTATTGAGTAGTCGTAGAGCCAAGCTGAAGCTATTATTGTTTTGAGCACGAATGGGTCGGCTCGTCCGGGGAAGCACCACCCTCTCACAGAAAACCGACGTGAAGTAACAGTGCTTGCATAGTTGCGTTTCGTTCGGTCAGTGAGAGAGCCGAAGACCCACCTACCCTCCCCTTCCCCTTCCTCCTACCCTTCCTGTCCCCCCTGCCCTATTCCCAAACACAGGCTGGCAACGCACTTGTGACTCCCCTGGTGTTGCAAGTGTCTATGGACGGTGGTGATCACCTAACATCAGGTGACCGATCTGTTTGTTTGCATCCTATGATATAAAAAAAAATTGAACACATTCCATCAAAATGGGATGAACATCCTCAACCACACCACACACCGTACAATTATACTTTACGTTTTTATACTTAAGCTTACCACTTCACTTATATTGCCAAATATATTCTTCAACTTGAGTTAATGTAAACGGCTTCAACTTGAAAATGATATTGTGTACTATTATAATATGTTTTTGTTACAGAATTCAATAACTATGAACTCCAACTTACCTATATGATTGTCGAAATATCAATTTAACTAAAAATAAATTCAGTCATATACCAGAGATGGCACTTTATATGTAACCCTAAAGAAACAATCTTTTTTTATTACTAGCAGGCTCGACATCGTTATCCTGCCTTAGAATAAAACAACAATACAACAAACATTCTACCTCAGCACCATTTACCGGGTCCAAATTGCAAATTTAAGCTATTCTTGAATCCACCTGAAAACTCATAAATAATTTCATAAAAGTCTGTCAGCCGTTTAGGAGGAGTTTAGTTACATACACACAGAAAGAAGAATTCATTATAAATATATATTATAGTGAATGTTACTTCACTTCCGCCTGGAATTGATTGACCACTACTACGTCTTATTTACGGCCGTTGACACTGTTGGTACGTAAACATATTTCGCTCCTTGACGGAGCATCATCAGGTCGATGTTGACTCTTTCGATGCGAAACGATGGCAAGCAGCGTAATTTTTACTTAAAACGTATATAATGGATTATATTTTACACAAAAAAAAACTCCCTTGTATTACATTATTTTTTTTTTATATTAAAATTAATGTTGATTATCACTTTATAAATCTTCATTAACAACAAAAATATCGACAACGCGCCGCACTAATGTTAAGCGAGCACAGGTTTATTGTGAACGGAACTGTCATCGGATACCTATTACATTCAACTCCCTCATAAATTTCATAGACTGTACACTGAAATCCTTTATCTTACGCCAAATATATTGTTTTGGTTTTATCTATATTTTGAAATACAGAATAGAAACTGTCTCGGTTAATTAATGAGTTTCAAATATTTATATTTAGAATATTGTGAATACAGCAACTTAATTAATACAGACAGATTATTATATTTGAGGTAGAATTTAAATTCTTATTACTATGGTCTTTGTTATTATGTTTATTTAAATTGATTTTTCTATATTTTATGGGTTTTTGCATCTGATCACGATCTCATCTGATAAATTAAGCCATTATCGCTTTAGGAGATAGAAAATAATTAAATAAAAATAATATTGGAATTATCTATAAATATATTTCTATTTGTTAGTTACATCTCCTTTTGTATATTATATATTGTTAAAATTGTAGAGAGCTAAGCGTTGACCTGAGAAAACCCACGTCACTGGAAATATATCTATATAATATACTAATAATAATAATAGTATTATAATGAGGTAAAGTTTGTGAGTTTGTGACGTTGTAGAAAGTAATCTTATGAACTACTGATCTGATTTGAAAATGTTTTCAATGTTATGGAGCTCATTTATTGGTTATAGACTTTATATCATTACTAAGATTTTTTTTCCTCTTGAGAGCTTCCGCTGCGTGTTAGCGTTAGCCCAAAGTAACTATTACTACGCGGACGAAGTCGCGGGCAGGGTCTAGTCCAGTATCATTTATTATTTTTAGAATAAAGGTAGCAACGAAGCATAGAAGTAAGGCGACCGACCTATCACCAATTTAGTAATGGAGAAAAAATATTTTCGTAATAAATCGAATATTCATATCTAAGCTTTTTAAGAAAAGTATTATGTTTTTTTCGTTATAAATAAAATGTTGTATTTTAGATCAGTTTTTGTATCTAGGACTAAGCATACGCCGACAATATTCGAACAAAATCGAACGTGTGTGACGTCACAAGGATTGTAGTACTCATCATAATATAGAGCAGATACAGTATGTTTATCATTATACGTATATAAGTCGTGGAATGTATTTTAGCGTAATGACATCACAAGCAAAACTACTACTGAATTCTACTGTTGTAGTTACGTCATTATTTTGTAAGTTTTTTTTTTATTGAAGCACGACAAAGTGACTGCTCTATACCTGATGGTAAGCATAGTACAATCCAAAAACAGTGGCGACCACCGAGAGACAGATCATCCATCGTCGGTCGCCGCTGTCATGCCGTCCATAATGACGAAAGTCACCCAGTACTGGATATGCACAGGCTGATCCCGAAACGCGACGCGCAAAAGCGAGTCACTATGACGGGCTTTTTCGCCATGTACATGGTGGTTGCGACCCAGTCGGGCTGTAAAACCCTACCACCCCGCTATCGCCATTGCTTCGTTCGTTGATCAGCAGGGTGCACCACGTGCAGGTGAGGTTGGCTTGGGTGTCTCAAGTCTTAAGATGTTACTCGACACCCCTTTTAAAACTAGCGAGCCCGATGGACGTTAATCCGTCCTCATAATTAAAAAAAACTTGACAAATTATATACCAAAACCTTCCTCATAAATTACTTTGGTAAATTACTGTTAAAAGCCGGACGAAAATCCGTTCAGTAGCGTTTGAGTTAATCGCAAACAGACAGACAGACGTGGCAGAGGACTTTATTTTATAATATGTAGTGATTGTTAGTAATAAAAATACGCATAGATTACTGATATGGTTCATTACATAGTTTTAACAGAAATAAAAAAAATATGGATCACTCTCTTTTTAACACGAGTGTCGTTACTCATCTCTACTTGTGCTGTACCATTTATTTGAATATGAACCTTAAAGCTAACATATATAAAAGAGAGTATAATTATAATAGTCCGAAGAAATCATAAATTGAATATTATAACGATAGTGTTATAAAAATATAAAAAAACAAATGACACTACAATAAAAAATAAGAGGACAGAACCTAATGTTAGTAGGTATTCTAAAACTGTTATAATGTTATGAGAAATATGCATTGCGTTCTCTAATATAATAAATCCTTTTACTACCTCAAACGATTTTAAAATTTATTTTAACAAAGCAACCAGTTCAACAGAATACCCGACGAAAGAAAAAACATCCCCATTCACTTGCAAATACGAAAAATAAAGTGATGCACTGAAATATCGCTTTGTTCCACTTTACGCCGTTCATATTGAAATGCGCGTCATGTCCGAAACACGGCAAAACACGAGAGTTCTTTTATCTTATGGCGCTGACGTTTCTGACGCCGCGCGCGTCACGGATGACGTCAGGCGTCGGCACGTTCTCGCCGACAGCGTGCGAATCTTAACTTAATTATACGCGCGTGGGCTCATTATTTGACAGTTTGATAATGTTTGGACTTTGATTTAATTACACGGGAACGGTAGTGCCGCCAGGGTTTAACTAAATCTACCAACTAATAATTGGTCCTATCCAGTTTGAGAAATAGGTTTCGTGCGTGCCCACATCCGTAGTGAGAAAGATTAAATTAATGATTCAAAATCAAATGGAGGAACATATCTTCCTATTCCTCAAACTGTCCTGCATATTTAGATGAATAGTCGACTTTTTTGAAGCACGGTCCATCGCCATACAACTTCGACTCCTAGCTACGCATAGTGTATGAAACAGTTTGCATGTTTTGAATGTTTTTGTTTTTGTTGTAAAATACCAAACAGCAATAGAGTCCACCACATACTAAGTCATCACTACGGCCTATAGCTATGTAAATTTAATCTCAAATGGACAACAACCGTCAGGCTATTCGTAATACGTTGTTTCTGCGAATATCTAAAATGGAATAACACGTCGACCAATGCCTATTACTAACCAGATACTTGAATTCGCAATACAGCAACGTGAACTCTTCCGATTCTCCAGCTTTTAAATGATGATATATTATTAATAATTAATAGTTAGTATATATGCGACTAAATAAAGCATAAATATATAATTTTATGTACGTATATTTACAAAAATCTTCCTTCCTGTTCAATGTTGTACTTATATGTACTCCTTATTCAGGTTTGGATATACAGTTGAGATACTATAAAGTATTGCTAAACACAACAAAACAATTATATAACCTACGTATTTAAATAAGTATTTACATTAACTTGACGAGGATTGAATCACAATTTTTGAAAAAAAAAATTGAGCCGTCACGGGACGCCTGGCAGATGTGAAACATAGTAATTGTTCGAATCGAAGGAATCTCAAAATCTCAAATTTAACTATTATATAAATGCGAGCTGAGTGCGGCAAGAGAGATTACGTACAGTCGCTTGCGCATGATATCGTCGTATCATCGCCAAGCCAACAATCAGGTTTACCCGCGCCTATAGATGTTTCACATCAAAAAACAAACTTCGACAGAAAGCTGTCATTCTCCTATTACCCTATGAATACAAAGCATCATAATAGTTTCTAGATATCTTGGGCATATTTTGGCTAGCCTTTAAATATTGTCCGTTAAAGCTGAATTACTTCTACATTAAGTCATCCTACTAATATTCAGAATGGTTACGATCTTTCTATCGAACTACTAAGTATTTTATAATATTAATCCTGAATTCGTTCTCTAAGATTCTATTATATACTCTTATATAACCTATGTACCAGCTCGCAACACGGTCCGAAACCCTGTCAACGCCATGTTTTATATATTTTTGCGTTAAGCCGCTTGCGAGACATCGTTTCTCGATAAAAAAGACGGAGTATTCGACCATCTTTTGTGTTCAAACAAACTTAAATTATGGTGAAAAAACCAACGAAGAGAGCTTTGTGAAACTTGCAACAATGGATCGGCTATCAATTTTTTTCCAAAGTAATGTACCAATATTTACCTTTTCTGTTTGCTTTTAAGATCGCGTTAGAAGTGTTGCTGTATCGTAAGTGAAGTAGGAAGTGTGTTGACATGTTTACTTTGGTGTTGTGGAGTATAACTATTTGTTTATATTTATTTGTAACTCAATTTTATATATATTTTCTACTAAAAGCTATGTGAGTATTGGTGACAACTTTTTTCGACAACACAGTCGTCGTCATTATTCTGGCATGAAAAAATATTCCCTCCTAGTTAGTTTAAAGAACCCAATATCATAACAGAGAAGCAACATGCTTGCCAGAAAACGATTCTACTTCTTTTAAGTATGACAAATGTCAAAATGCTTTCCATGATACAGACGATAAAACACACTCAGTGATGTTCCTTCGTAACTAAAGCACTTCTAAGTTTTTACCTAATCTGTATCATTCACAACGAAGACTGTATTTCACTACAACTTATTCAAAATATCTAGAAGGTATTGACTAGAATTACCCGAGAAATATGAGCAATATTCCATCTATGTAAAAATTTGGTTCACATGCAGAGGGTACAAGGTACAGAAGATTGTCGGGGGTAAAAATATCTAAGCAATTTGTTCGAAATACCTATCGTATGTTAATGATACAACATTATATTAAGGCCGAGCTATTTATAATATTCATCATAATATCACACTGTAGTAGTGGTGCATTATTTTGTGTTTTAATTTCAACCCTTAACTTAATCGTCAGTCACAAAGCTCTCGAGGGCTACATTGTTTTCTAAATATAGTGAGTACTAACCTCCCTCCATTTCATATTTAAGATTAAGTGCAATTGTAGTCAAATAACCCATAATATAATAAAAATAAACCCAATAACTGATTAACATACCAAAATGATAATGTTGCAGATAAAACGTTTAATGTAGACAACGTGCGGCGAGGTTAATGGCAGAAAAACTGGAAAGAATAAAATGGAATTAGCAACACAAAGAGTTGAACGAGCGAGACCTGAATACATTTTTGCGATTCTCATGCATGATTTTTCTACTTCAACTTTGTAAAATATTACACATTTGTGAATCAAAAGGAACAAGTAATATGTAAGACGAGGTATGAAATAATTCTAAAAATGTATTGCAAAACATCACCTTATAACTTTAAAGATTTTCCTGTTTACGTGTATACGTCATATTCCTTATACAGAAGTAATTTATAAAATGTTTCAAAGATTACAGTCTTAAATTTAAAACATTCATATTTGCAAATTCCATACGCAAACTCAAATGTATTATTTATCAAATTTCAGTGATAAACTGCAAACGCAACCCTCACATTATTAACATCATTGATATTCATGGAATCTTCACGCTGTAATCAATTTTCTTTCATGTCTACAGTTGAATAGCTGTGGAGATGTAAACAAAGTAATATTTTACATGAGAGACATCGGCGAGGTACATATCGAATAAGTTATTCTATAAAGGTGCGGGGTTGCCATAAGTTTCATTTTGCACGGACATGATAATAAACGCTGGAAAACTTGTTTTCAACGTTCTATGCCACGCGGCTTGAAGATCAAGCTCAACGTGTACCATTGGTGGTATACGTGGCATAGACCATGTTAATAGTCTCAAATGGTGTTCAAGGCTTGGTATACTATATTTATAATCACATGCCCAGTTGTTGTCATTTTGATAGACACAAACACTTTAAACAATCATGAAGAACCACGTTAAGAAGATAAATGTTATTAGATTATTGCAAATGTCTGGCAATTTCAGCCTTATTTCGATGTTTAAGTACTTCGTTCTCTTTTCTTCAAATAATATATAAAACTATTCTACGAATTGTAGGCAACAGTTTTCTGCTCAAATATTACAAATGGGTTGCGAAATTTGCTGAAATATATCCGACGTTGTCTGAACAAATAGTCACCGTAAGAAAGTTAGGCGTAAACTTAGGGAACACGGAAATAATGCGAGAAACTGGAGAGTGGGACGAGAGAATTCCGGATACAGGTATGACTAGGTTTGTCGACTGGGACGCACAAATTCACGGTAACATCTCTGTAATATTTTAGTTTAATATTAACGTTTGTAAATATGTAATTATATTCTATATTTCACATCTCCCATCTTCCAATCTTTTTTTACTTTGAGATATCAAAGCAAATTAGTCTTTCAAGGGTAGTTGTACACTACACATATTTCTTTAAAATAAATATGGGTAATTACTAAATCAAATTATGTGAAGAATACGAACTCTATTAATGTAACCCTAGTAACAAAAGCAGATGTCATAAGCCTATATGTTTGACCCATGTAGTTACAATTATTGAAAAGTAACATAGTAAATCACGAAAAGCGGAACTCCAATTCCCTCATTGATCACGAAATTTAAATATAATTATTTTATTATGAAGTACTCACCACAATTAATTAAACCCTTAAACACCTTTAAAAATTATCATTTTTGCAATATTTGTTTTACTATGAAAATTTAAAGATATCTCACCCTCCATTAAAGATATTCATATGTCCAAAAGTAAGTAATAAATTAGAAATCTAGGCCTTCTTCCTCAGGCAAATGTTGTAAAAGATCTAATAAGACCAAGTAATTTTCAAATTTAATTTAGCATTGTTGTTATGCCAAAGTATTGAAACGATTAATAAACAAAAGGTTCCAGTTTTGTTTTATCATTTGGACGTAATAAAGTAACATCTCTTTGAAAATGTAGATTCTGTTGATAGAACAATAAAAACAAAGTGAGAGGTGCCGCTCTGAACTGTTAACTTTTATACGAGAGCCAAAAGTTTAGACGCTGCTATTTAACGATAAAGAAGTTTTATTCAGTTTATTAATTAATTTTAAAGTTGACATTATTTATAGTTTTATTTATTTTATTTAGTTATTTGATTAGCTTATATCAATGGCTTACTTTTGAATATTCTGCGATAACAGATTTAATTGACAACGGTCAACTTGAAGTACAATATGCCAGCTCAATCTTAATAAGAGATGTTATTAGTTTGGCTGAAATCAGATATGGCACGGAATATTGTGGAATACAACCTAAAAATGGCCATAAAGAATGGAAATAAAAGCGCTATAAAAACAAGAACGTCATTAAACCAAGAATAGTTAATAATAATTGACCTAGCTGTTTAATAAATTACTAATTAAAAACAATACGCCCACGGATACGATTTATTACGTATACAAAACACTACACGTAAGCAAAAAAGGTGCGGACCAAGAGTTTGCAGAAAAAAATAAGAATAATAAAAAAATAAAAAAAAACACCTGGTATAAAGTTTTAAAGGTTTTTGGTGGGATTTTATAATCTGCCATGTAATAGGTTTTATATTTTATCCATAAACTCGTGTGATTTGACTCTATACTTGTAATATTGGTAGTGTTTTACGTAATATAGTTTGCTTATTGTGCACAAGTGAAGTGGATGGGAAATAATACCGCGTACAATGAATTCTAAGATTCAGCAAAAACTCCCTGGAGATATTTAACAAAGAGACCCCCATTCTATTAGAATATAGAAATTATCACAAGAAACTTGCAATATGAATTATTTACTTGACAATGGCAGTAATAATGTAAAAGATTGGTTGCCATGAAAAAAAAATTGCTAAAATATTTGCAACTAATCAAAGACACCAAATATGTATATGGGAGTAATAGGAATGTCGCATTTTTTTTATATCATTGGAGGCAAACGAACTGGTGGGTCACGTGATGTTAAGTGATCACCACCGTCCATAGACACTAGCGACATCAGGGACGTCGCAAGTGCGTTGCCAGCCTGTATATGGGAGAAGAGGGAGGGGAAGGAAAGGGAAAGAAAGAAAGAGGAAAGGACGTGGGCCTCCGGCTCTCTCACTGACCGAACGATACACAACAATGCAAGCACTGTTATTTCACGTCGGTTATCTGTGAGAGGGGTGGTACTACTCCGGAGGAGCCGACCCATTCATGCTGAAACCAATAATAGCTTCAGCGTGGCTTTACCACCTACATATAATATATAAATATTAACCTACAAAAAACCTACATATAAATATTCATAAACAAAATGAATGCTGTATAGTCAATAAGAGGGCAAGTTTTTTGATAATTCGGTTCTTTCATAATTGTACGTTCTGGAAGAAATACCTTCCATAATTTTATTAAATGTATAGTTCAAACCTGAAAAGCAAAAACGGATAATTTTAATATACCATTCCTAGTACTCTGAAACAACGTTTTTAATTTTATTAACATTTCGTTGGCCTTATAAAAACAATGCTCATCCTTTTAAACAAATATGATGGTATTCGTATAGTAAAATAAACTTATTTAGTAACGTTTTGGGATGGAATGTGTCATGATCAAGAATGTTTTTGTGAGTATGTTTTGTAAATATATAAAAAGTAGATAAGGAAAGTTTGTGACTCAATTACTTGAAAGTAATTGCAATGTGCAAACATGTAACGTAGACATAAGATAAGAGAATTACTAGAATATGATTTATTAAGTAAAAAAGCACAAAGAACAAATACTAACAAAAAACAAAGACAAAAAAAGAAAATCAGAAATACTTAGCCCATATACAATTTACACACGCATTATGGCCGCTGAAACACCCCGGATATAAATGTTGTTGCGTTTTAAAAATTGATGCAATATATTTGAAATCCTAGATCAAGGTAAACATTAACACGACGCCACGCCTTTGCCTACCAACACAAAGTGTCTGACACTATGTCAGAGGAATAGTGGTAGAATAAAAAAAAATATGCAACGGAAACTCTCAAGGGAGAAAAAACACCCGATTTGGAAACATTCTTGATTGGTGCTCCGGTCCTATTAATTTTAGAATGATAACATATAGCCTTCCTTCATATATAAATGAGTTATTTAGTAGTTCCTGAGATTACCACGATCAAGCAAACAAAATCTCCAGCTTTATAATATTATCATTACATAGTATAGAACAAAGTCCTCTAACGCGTCTGTCTGTTCGCGATAAACCTAAAAATCACTGAAAGGATTTTCATACGGTTTTCAACAGTGAATAAAGTGATTCATGGGGAATGTTTTGGTAAATAATTTGTCAAGGATTTTTTTATAACCAGGGCGGGACAAAGTCTGCCGGACCCGCTAGTAAGTAATAAGTACAGAGTATAGATCCAATCGTTATCAATACTACTTATCTTCTTTAATTATTTTACCGATTTACGCTTAACTCCTGTGGGAATACGTAATGATATGTGGGATATAAAACTTCTGGATCTCTTTTTCTACAAGGCCAGATAAAAACTTTTTATATGTAATGATTATAGTTACACTGTCAATTTTGGAACAGTTTTAATATCAAAATTGAAGTATAGTAGAGTGCATAAAGGTCATGAACTACCAATTTTATTCTGTCTAAGCACCGTTAGACGTAGAATAATTATGTGATAATTATTATGTATCTACTTTCCAATAGAAGAGAGAGAGAGCGACTTTAAATTGATTGTGTAAAGACACTGAACAAAATTAATTTCATATCTCAACATTTTTTATATAACTGGTTGACATCTAAAACAGTGTCCATTGAATTAAGGTTTCATAAACCTCGTCCCTGTGGCTCGTCGCGGCCGGTTCATGAAAATATGAAGTCCCACCCTCAACCCACTGTGTTGTCCATGTCAATTCGTTTGACAAGCTCTCAACGAAATTCACTCAAAGGGTTTTCCGTTGGATGAATTTCATAATATTTTTGTTGTTTTGGGATTTATTTGTTATCCTTTATTTTTCTAAAACCAATCCTTTGTGGGACTTTGATATATTGTTAAATAGAATTAAGTTTTACTGGTGTTCTTAATTTGCTATATATTATTTGAAGTATTAAAAAAATATTCTTTATAAATATAATTGGTAAAAAATAAACGTTTTATGTTTTTAAAATTTTATTTTGACAACTACATATTATCTTACTTTTCATTTTTTTAATCAGTTGAAATATAGATTAAAAATTATGTGATAAGTATCAATTGTAACAAAGCAGACTATATTAGCATCCAGATAATCTTTCTATAGGAAGAATTTCAGAAACAAAATCAGAGGTACTTTAGGCTTTGCGCAGTGTATAATTATATTTTTGGTTAGTACTAGGTATCGTAAGGAAGACGAAACTCCTTTTGTGGACTATTTACATATATAGCTTCAAAGTGCTTAAAGAAATTAAATTAAAACAAACCAAACTCACAGTCAAGAGCCTTAAAACCCAGATTAGATGCTCTGACCAATCCGGCAGTACATATAGTTATTCCTGTAGGTCTTACGGGTTTAACCGAGAGGGTAATGCTGTTTCGCAGCATGTTTACGTTAGACTGCATTCCAGATGATGCAGCGTCTGTGCACTGGGGGGTTAAGTATTAGTTTTTTCAGGCACTAGAAAGGACCTGGTTCGGCTACTACTTTAAGTCACCACATTCAAGTGCAATTAGGCAATGGTTGATTGATTTATTATCAGATCTGGTTTGATTTAAATATTGCTTTTCAGTATAGTATAATCATTCAAAGCAGACGCGTGGTATATACGATAACGGTCTATACCAAGTACTTAAATATTAAAATCCATACATATAATAAGAATGTTAATCTATCGTGTTTGTAGTTTCTAGATTTATAAATATTATAGTGGACGCTAATTTGCACTTCTGCCTGGAATTGATTTACCACTATTACGTCTCACTGCAACAAAAAGCCTTTTTATACCAAAAAAATGAAAAGTATTAAAACCGCGTTGCTTGATTAAACTGGTATTAGAGAAAAAACTAGGCGGAAGTACAAATTAGCATTCAATATAATGTTTAATGATGGATTTCCGGAAAGTAATATCTTCTAAATTTTTTTTTTAGATTTTTGTAAGGAAAATTGTTGCAGATGTCTAGGTATATGAAATAAAATATGTTTCAATCATTTTTAGAAATGTCTGTCTGTCTGTTCGAACCCCCATCACTGCTAAAGTAAAACCTTACCAAGAAAATCATACACATATGAATCATAAACACTTACGGTGTTATTACAAAAAAGTTAAATACGTATTGAACACTTGCTTTAAAAAGGTTAGGTTTAAATGCACCGCGCTCGCTGAATGTTCGCCATCTTGTTCTTTTGTCTCGCTTTGGTTAGATTAGGTTAGACATGCGTAATAAGGATAACGCGAACTTGCCTCGGGCGAGCGCGGTACTATTAGTCCGTAACCTTTTTAAAGCAAGTACGTATTTTTTTGTAATAGTATTGTAATTTTCTGTTTCATTAAAATCGTTCGAGTTTATCAAAAAATATTGTAATTTTAATAACGATGCGATTTAAGTATGATAGAGAAATAGATAAGTTAACGGACTCAATACATTCGGATGATTTTATTAGTACTGTCTTTTTATATTAGGTACAAGGCTGACGATGACGCGGGCACAGTCATTTCTGAATATGTTTGTAAATAATAGACTATAAGCACATTCAGCCTATATAGTTCTAAGGCCGTTCCAAAAGCGGACATGATTTATATTGGTCATCTCGTAGGAAGCGTGAATCGCTAAAGAGAAACGCTAGTGGATGACTCGGAGAATGATAACCTAAATTACAGTCAGAAGTCGTAAAAAAATTTAATGTTTATCTATAAATTGTATCGGTAAAACTAGATCTATTAATATTTTTTATGTAACTTATGAACAACGCCTACGGTATATAAATTTTGAGATGAATATCTTATATAAACTAGGTAAGCATTAATGGATTAAAAATGAAGCATTTATATGGAAACCACTAACTACTCTAGTCAATATTTGGGCACCTTTCTAAATAAAACTGTTGGTATATGTTACGCATTAAAAAGATTTGCATACCCAGTTTTTGTTTTAAATTCAGATTTTTTTGCGATCTCACTAACGCTATTAGGCTTTTACAGCTTCCATAGGCAACATTTTTAATAGAGATTTTAATCTATAATCGAATTGTAATATATACACAGTTTTTATAATTAGTTGAGAGGTTATACGTGTCTCATTTTAACAAAAGTGTGTAGTAAATATTTTTTTATTTCATTAATAACGCAAAAATCATAGTGAAAAATGTTAAGCTTAAAGTTATACAATTACTAATTTCTTGTCTGGTTTACTATTCAAGCCAATGCATGTATGTCATTGCTTTATAAAATACATTCATTATTAAATATATAGTTACTTTAAACAAATAATATTAGAATAATAACTTATATTTGTGGATTACATGTCGAAATTTACTCAGCCTTAAGTGAAACTATAACTATCGGCAGTGCAGGTGATGATAGAGTTTGTGATATGATTGTGGGAACGACACATGTTAGCAATCGGATTATTAAAGTATCATCTTTGTAAAGTGAATATAAACACAGGCTTTTGCTGCGACCATAAATATTGGTGTTAAAGTTAAGCATGTAAAGTAATTTTGGACAGGCTATAATATAACTATTTTATGTAGGTGTTTACTTCACTTGCTTGCGTTTTTCTAGACAAATGAGATTTGAAAGTATTTGGCACGTTAAAAGCAATTGGAGAGTTTTCTTTTCATTCCGTGTCTGAGACAAAGTGTCTATTAACAACGTATCTACTTACTACCATACTTCTAACTTAAGTAAATCAGTTAATAAATAATAATTAGCAAAGACAACACTTCACCTGAGTTACAAATTATACTTATCAAAAGACTTCAAAGTCCTTCATTAAAATTATACCAGTTTTAAAAGAAAGAGTACGCTATTTTAGAATAGATTTAAAACGTTTGCAAAATCGATGGAGCGTTTACAAAGAACTTTGCTCTCGACTAAGGAAAACAACCTTAAAACTCGCCCGCGTCACTGAAGAGGACGTCGTTTTGCGCAAATACTTTGTCGGTTCGTATCCGTTTCCAATACTTTTGAAAATACGGACAATGATATGTTGTTCTCCACTAGTCACTTCTTCTCTTAAATAAGTATTTTTTTAATATTACTTTTATAGAATGAAATGGATAACATAATTGTTAACGGTGGCTTTCATACGAGTGAGCTATCGAAAGGAATTAGTTAGAAATAATATCTATATATTAATACGTGAAGCAAATTCTTTGTACCCCTTTTTAACCTATTTCCTGTCAACGGGTGAACTTGAAATTTGGCATAGTTAAAGTTTATATGGCGGAGAAGTGCAGAAAGCTGTTTATTTTATATAAAATGCATTAGAAGTATATTAAATTAATTAAAATATGCACTACTCACACTACTACTCGAATTTTACACAACATATACACACATGTAAATAAAAGGACATTTTGACAGCCGTCAATAATTACGAACTTTAAAGAAGGTTGTGAAGGAGGTTGCTATGCTCAACTTTTTAACTCTTACGTTCTAATTACCATTTTTCATCCTACATTCAACAATGATATTGTAAAATATAACTATTATTGTAATGTTTATTATTTTTTATGGTGAACTCACTTCAAATGATGAATTAATAAAAAAATGAGCCAAATAATACTTCGTACAATCAAAATAAGAATTTTGTTCATAAAAGTAATCCATGACTTAGACCTCCGCGGTTACAACGTTCCATTTCAACCTCATGTAGCAAAAAAAAGAGAATCTATTTTCAAAAGCTAATGGTACTATTAAAAACATACTTGTCTTGGATTCACCATTTAATTGTATTGTGGATTCATTACTTTCAAAACGATGATGCTGGGCATATCCCTATTTCTCATAATAGACTACATTTAATTCAATATCACCCAGAAATATCACCCACCCATGGTGTCGTGTAAAATTAATTGAAAATTGTATCATAGGTTGCGATAAATTTCTTTATTTTCGTAATGTTATGTTTGCTTAAAATTTGAGAGCTTTATTTACCACGTGATTTTTGTGTCAAATTGATAATCAATTTCAATTTCAATTTACACATAGATTTTTTTTAAATGGATATATAATTAAAGATCATGGCAAATAACTGAGTAGCCATTACGAAAACCTTTGATTATAGAAGTGTACCCTTTGACAAAAGAACTCTAATAAAGTTCAAACTTTAAAAAATCAAATAACTATGGTCGAATGTCGACCACTGGGCGCCCACTAGTATTAGGAAATCCGCATAAAGAGCAAATCTATGTACTTAAATTGGTAGTCTTCAGTAGCAGTGTATGATACACATTGTTTGTAGAACAGATGTTCAGAGGAATTGAAGAGCTTTTGAGTAACGACCGTGCACTGGAAGACGTATCGGTCACAATTTAGGCTAATAGCTTGGTTATGGAAACCCGCTTGATGCGAGCTGAGTGAAGTCGGTTATTTTAATCATCTTTGAGGGTAGCATATATAAAACAATGTACGCCTTTCGGCTGAATGAATAGAAACATTACATTTTTGAGTAGATTTCTTATTTAGCCTTACCTTGTTTAGGAAAATTAGATCTGGTAAAGCGATGGTCTGCTTTACATACACAGATATAAGCTACGTGGATGATCATGTGATTACTAGTTGTATAAAATAATTGTTAATATTATAGGTATATCCATATTTTGCTTTGTAAGTTTTAAACAGTTTCATATGTATTAAAATGTATAATGGTAACTTATCGTCTCCCAATTATTAAGCTGAGATTAGCGCGTTCAAGCAAACGAACTTTCCAGCTTTATGAGTATAGAATAGTATAGAAGTATAGATTAAATCACTCCGTTTAAATTAAAAAGAGAGGAAAGCTGCGTTGTCGAATATTTTTGATTTTTTATATTATAAAATCTTCCCGGAATGCGTTTATATAAATTCCATGGAGTAAAATAAAGGGTAGAAAGTCATTTATCAAACGTTGACACTACGCTGGGTATCCCCAGGCGATTCTGAACGGGCGACGCTGAGTTGACATCTCCGTTGTATTCTGAACAGTAGGTATAATTTTTTATTATATTTGGATAATGAAATTGCAAGTTTTATTCGTTAAATATTGAGCTTAATCGTACCATATACAATAAATTAGAAAATCCCTTTAAAAATCCGTAAATATATTAACAATGATTAACGGTAATTATGACGGACGTATGATTAGAAGTATGGGCAATTTATATTTTTAACCAAGGATTTAGTACCAAGAAGTGCTTGAATATAGCCATCGTACTATTCAAAAACAGTACCTAACAACCGACTCAATCTAATATACCTGTATTATACGTGTTATATTTGCCGGGGCAGCGATAAAATGGTGTCCATGTTGAAGTATGACGTCATCCATAGTGACGTCATGGTTATGATTTGATCGATCAATCCACTGAGAATAATCGAATAAAACGTCAACAGATACAGAAACACTACACTGAACATAGTTACGACGAAATATCTATAGGTTTACTAATCCGACTGTCTAAGCGATAATGCCCCCCAGCATCAAGTCATAGGTCGCCATTTAAGATATCAAGGCACATAAAACCTCCAACCAATGGCATTTCACATAGGGGTAAACAATGAAGAGTTGATATCTCCGACCAATGGTGTCTCACATCAGTGTAAATAATGAAAGCCAAATACTTCAACTAATAGCATTTGAGGTCATTAGTAACACCCCTGATATAGTCAATAGCGAGGTATCACAGGTCAATAGTGGCTCCTACGATTTACTAGTAATGATAAAATCGTATGAAATAGGAAAGGAATAATAAACAAAATGATGGAATTATTAATTGACAATAGTACACAAAATTTCAGCGTCCTTCCAGAATATTCGAAAGAGCATATCCTAGGACTAAGAACATAGCAATATTATGACATAACGAAACATGCTTCAAGAAAACGCTGAAATGAAGCATTATACGGAACATTTTACACGACTCTAATCAGATTTATCGGATAGCGATCTCATTAATTACGTAACTTAATTAACAGTGAGCTTCTCCGTCACTCGAGAATCTGTGTAATATTTGATCACACTGTTTGAAGTGGTTCGTGGGGGCGTGACATAATTCCTCTGAGTGGTGAAGCGTAGATCGATCGATCACGTAAGATTACTTTTTCGTCGTATGATTTTGAAGGAGAGTGAAACAGAATTGAACGAAAGAAACATTTGCTTAGTGAATTGTTACTAAAAAGTATTGCAAAAAATGTTGGGTAGCTTTTTAACGTACTCAGTTTTTTTTTTGTGCAGTATATGTTTTGGATTTTGACTACAATCTAACCTGATCTTAAATAGGGATTCGGTCGAAGATGGTAAACCCATTAAACCTTGAAATACTGATTCTCAAATGCGGCTGCAGTGTTTGGGCATAAATTAGTTGGAGGTAGGCAATATTATTTTAGACACATCGTTTGCCAATGGAAAATCTCTGATGATCGGTTATTTGCTTGGGACCCACGCTTACATTCGGACTCGCTCGCCACTACCGACATGGCGGTCCGGAATACTATTTTGTGTTTTGTGTGTGTTCATTTGGAAAAAGTGGTGATCTCACCAACGGCAACTTAAATCAGGCTTTTATCCTGTTTATATGGAAATACTTTCGGCATACATTTTTCAAGGGGTATCTACCTCCAGTCAATTCACATACAGTCCACTGCCTAGCCTAGGTACTCCGATCAGTGTGGGTGTGATGATTGCCACTCCATGCAGAAACAGACACATAGGGTCTTGGCAACAGATTTTCAACTTAACGCTTGTAGCCAGCCAGGCGGACTTAGAAAAGTAAGTACTTATCATCAAATTATGGTTTCATACTAACGACATTACACGTTCGTTATTATTTTTTGCTTTAAATATTTGTCATAATAAAAGATTGACATGAAGCAAAATATCTTCTATACATTTTTTGCTTTCAATATTTGTCATAATAAAAGATTGACATGAAGCAAAATATCTTCTATACATAAATCTATATAAATATAATAAGAATGTAAATCGAACGTGTGTGTATTTTAAATTGTTGCAGGTCTTGGAATAAGAAATAAAATACGTTTCAATCATTTTTAGAAATTTCTGTCTTTCTGTTTATATGAACACACATTACTGCTGAAATGCTTAGTTCACAATAAAGTATATCTCCGAGAATAACTTAATCTCTGTTTCATTAAAATTGGTGCACTCTGTCAAAAGTTATTGTAATTTTAATGACGACGTGATGTAATTACGAGAGAAAAGTAGATAAGTAAATGGACTTAATACATTCAGATGTTTTATTATTCACTGTTTTTTACATAAGTTTACATGCGGACGAAGTCGCGGATACACCTAGTATTATATGTTTTGCCAAAATTATCCAAGTTCACTTAGACATACCATTTAATGTTTTTTCGATCTGATTATGCTATTGACCCAACAAGGTCTTAAAAGCTTCACCGGACTACTAAGGCGAGCGCATAAGGCACTCAGCCCATCTTATTTGACAACTAGCTCAAGGGTGCACGATACACCTCGGCTTGGGCTGTTGCCTGAAACATGCGATTCGCGACCTATCTGAGCAAATTTATACATACCGATTTTGTGCAAGCTGATGCACTTCAACGTCATGTAGTGGTAAGTTTTAAACAAAATGGATAGCGTTGAATTCCTCTGAAAAAATATCGACTAATAACAATTTTTATATGGATTATTATTACAACAGTCTAATAAAACTCTAATATAACCCTAAAAGTATATGTATTGCGAGTCGCGATAGTACTTAGATGGCATGGCTTTTTTTAACTCGACGCTTATTGATATATTTTAAACCGTATACATAATATCATTAAACTCTATACATTAATCCAATAGATGAGCAATATTGTTAAATAAAATTCCTTAGCCCAAATAAAATCGACTGAGTGCCTTAAACGCTCGCCTTAGTAGTCCGATGAACCAGTAAAGGATTTGGAAAGTCAAAAAAAAAATCCTTGAATTTTTGTTTAATGACAGAGAAAGACAATATCCGTTGGCTTATCGCCCGATTCTTTTTGCTGATTTGGAATGTATTCCAAACCGCTGGTTCTCGGGGTATAAATTGAATAAAATATTTTTATATGTATTTATACAGGTATAATCAACTCACATCTCTTCCATTGAGTAGCCACGTGAGGTTAGCTGGCGGATCTGCCGGCGGTGATGAGCATTGTGCACGCAAGGAGTCCCCTGACGCATACCATCCCTTCTCTGCTTTAATTGTAGGCTTATCTGGTGGCAATTCTGCAAAGAAGAAATATTGTTGTTATTACGTGTAATAAAAGGTGACGTCTCCGTTTGTATATCTGTCCGTTAGTATCCATGTAACCCGAA
This sequence comes from Antheraea mylitta, assembly GCA_014332785.1. Taxonomy (NCBI): domain Eukaryota; kingdom Metazoa; phylum Arthropoda; class Insecta; order Lepidoptera; family Saturniidae; genus Antheraea; species Antheraea mylitta. The sequence goes on along the minus strand of JACEII010000310.1, from coordinate 10,297 downwards.
AAATAGTATTTATATACATAAAATACCTTTAAAGAGGAATTTTTGTACATTTTTTTATTGTTATATCTCGGAAACGGCGTTAACAATTTCCGTGAAACTTACTATATAGGTGGTTTCGGAGACGATAAATCGATCTAGCTAAATTTCATTCATAGAAAACTTTTTATAAGAGTTTTCAGGCTATGATAAAATATAGTTAGAATATAAAGCTAAATTTCACTGCCGCTGTCAAAACAAAAATAACTCAGATGGAAATCGGCTGCTTCGAAAATCCGTCTAACACTAGTTCGAATTTTTTTTTGGTGAAAAGAACTAATATTGTAAGGCATACCTAACAATTTATGTTAGTTTTTTTTTTATTGAATCACGACAAAGTGACTGCACTATGCCTGATAGTAAGCATAGTACAATCCAAGAACAGTGGCGACCACCGCGAAACAGATCATCTATCGTCGGTCGCCACTGTCATGCCGGCCATAATGACGAGAGTCACCCGGTACTGGATATGCACAGGCTGATCCCGAAACGCGACGCACAAAAGCGAGTCACTATGACGGGCTTTTTCGCCATATACATGGTGGTTGCGACCCAGTCGGGCTGTATAACCCTACCACCCCGCTATCGCCATTGCCTCGTTCGTTGATCAGCAGGGTGCACCACGTGCAGTTGAGGTTGGCTTAGGTGTCTCAAGTCTTAAGATGTTACTCGACACCCCTCACACCCCAAAGTTTTAAAGTGTTTTTTTTTTAAACCGCGCTAGGCTTGGTCGTACAGGTACTGCTGATTGAAACGATTACTTTTCTGAGTAATAGGTGTATTCTCTACTCGGTTATTTGCTTGATAGACATCATGAAAGAAAGCATTCTAATTTAGTTTTTATTGAGTAGTTTATAAATAATGCGTGCAGAACGGCACTCTTTTCGAACTAACTACATTATTGGACTACTTAGCCAGTACAGCTTTCACGGGACTACCGTTTTGTAGGTGGTAGAGCCACGCTGAAGCTATTATTGGTTTCAGTATGAATGGGTCGGCTCGTCCGGGGTAGCACCACCCTCTCGTAGAAAACCAACGTGAAGTAACAGTGCTTACATTGTTGCGTTTTGTTCGGTCAGTGAGAACACCGGAGACCCATCTCCCCTCTCCTCTCCTTTCGCACTTGCGAATCCTGTGGGGTTGCAAGTGTCTATGGATGGCAGTAATCGCTTAACAACAGGTGTCCCGCATATTCGTTTGCCTCCTATATGATATAAAAAAAACATAATGGCACATATCTATCGTTTTATTTATAAGTGTTGTTCGTCCGATGGTTGAACTGCGACTAGGGAGAAAAATAATTTTTTTTACATTTTTTTATTCATAACAGTAAAACTCGTCAATAACTACGAAACAAAAAAAGAATGAAGGAAATTAGCTGAGAAACAGAGGAGGGAAATGTTCTTAAGCATTTTCCCATTGCCTATTTTTTATTTTATAACATGAATGTTATATTCCAATCAACGTGAACAAAATCATCAGTTCTTGCTAACTATTTATTACATAGCGTAAAACAAAGTCCTCTGCCACGTTTGTCTGTCTGTACGCGATAAACTCAAAAACTACAAAACGCATTTTCATGCAGTTTTCACTATTAGATAGAATGATTAACGAGAAAGATTTTGGTATATAATTTGTTTACATATTTTTTTATTATCAAGGTGGGATAACTTCCGCCGGGCTCGCTATTGTCATATAATTGAACACCTACGTGATAACTTTAAAGACAATGTTTCCAGTAATACACGAATATCACGAAGGTTTATACAATCTTATTATTTCTTTCTCTTAACTTCCCCTTAACTGTTCAAGTCCAAATATACGTGCCTTACGCTAAGTTTGGAGAATTAACGAACCATCTGTACTGTGTGTGTTTGTAATCTCACGCATAAGTTTACGAGGGTAACAATTAATGTTAAACTTTGTACATAGGTTAAGATATTGTGTTTAGAATTGAAACTAAAACGATAAGAATTAATTTCGTTGGCTTGCTTATTACATTTCGATTGCGAATTTTGTAAATCAATATTATATATAGAAGACATTTTCATAAGTGGATGCGTAATTATATCTCTAAAATTGACACAAAATCAATACTAAGATTTTTGTAAATAAAATGATAAAGAACTGCCATTGTGCGTATATTATTTAAAAAGTATTTGAGACATTTCAATGAAACTTTTATAGTTTTACTTCTTAAAGGTTTAAGCTATATCTAAAAAAAATCACGCTATCTTCATATGATATAACATATTAGAGTTTTAAGAAACTATGATCGTAATAAGTATTATATCTCTTCTCTTGCCGTGGAAAAGTGGAGCAAGCGGTATGATGCGCATGCGCAGGAGAAGGAAAATAAACACATAACACTTTTTACAAACAAATGTTATAGACGAGGTATATCTTTGCTTAAATTTTTTTCTCTGCACATAATATATATATATTTTTATATTATTTGTAAAAAAGCGAAGAAATAAACATAGATTGCTAAAAGGACCATATAAAAAGTAATTAAATAAAATAGTAAGAAAATAAGGTTGTAAACAATGATATTATAATTATAAAGATATCTGCGTCGTAAGAGCTTCGACAGCGCTTTGTTAAATCTTGACTTACTTTTGACGGTTGCCGTACCCTCAATCCGTTGGTATCTAAGCATCATATACATACCTATTTCTTTTTCATCAATGATATGGAGAATACCAATATGTGTGCGTTATCGTGCCATTTCTATTGTCAAAATTCTTACTTATGATATCATTGGTTATAAAGAACCTACATTTAAAAGAGTTGTGTTATATAAGTAATTAGAATTAAAGCAAATAAGAATAATGTCGATCTATTTATACACTCCAGTATGTTTATATGCTATTTGTTTTATATAATTTGTTACTAGATGACGTTGTCTAATGTCAAATTCTGTACAACATACCTGACCATCATGAAAATTGGTACGCGCGCTTAGTCTTTTAAGAGAAAAATATTTTTGCGTTATCCTTTGTGCTAAATTTTGTTATTAGACGGATTTTATTAAAGTCAATAAAAAATGTGAATTTGTATCTAATATATAATAATCTCGTCTCACGGTGTTTGTGTTCGAACTCCTCCGAAACGTCAGGACCGATTTTTATGCATTTTAAATGTTCATTTAGTAGGTATGAAAATAGGTCCTAAAGTATATTCTATATCGCTTCCACATATGCGTAAGACATTACCTAAACCAAGTAGGTATGTGTTTATATATTTATTCCGACGAAGTTGCGCGGGTCAGCTATATACAGTTATACATACTAGCGTGCCTGGCAGACGTTGTCCCGCCCTAATTATAGAAAAATCCTTGACAAATTACATACTAAAACCTTCCTCATGAATCACTTTATTCAAAGGTGAAAAACGCATGAAAATCCATTCAGTAATTTGTAAGTTTATCGCGAACAGACAAACGCGGCAGGGGACTTTATTTTGTACTATGTAATGATAATTCTTTTGTCCGTGTTGTATGTCATAGAACTTCTTCTAGGTAAGCAGATTTTGATTCTTTTAAACGGGTGGGTAGAATTTGATCAATTTTTTTGTGAGTGTTCAGATGGGTAGATTTAAGAATGGTTTAAATTCACAATTAGATTCGGTAGGTGGTTCTGCGGTTGACTTTTAGGATTTTTTTATTATCAAGGCAGAACAATGTTCGCCGGTCCAACTAGTTTGCAACGCACTAAGGAAGCACTTTATCCAAAATAGGTCCTAAAAAGCGCTTATCAACGTCAAAACACAACCAAGGTTTCGAGGAAAATAACCCAGTCATGGAGAAGAGCCGGCAAGAAACTCGATTTGTATACATTTTTATTACAACTATGCGAACCATTGTCGTTTGTAGGGAATGTAAAAAGCCATTTTTAGATATTACTATCGTTCGCGTAATGATTCACTTTATAATAATAGCCTTTTGACGCTAAAATATACTTAACGTGGTGCTTGAACCTACTATTTGTAAATCGGTAATGTGTTTTAAAACTTTATCATAAAGTCTAATATTATTATTCCCAAATAAATTTGCATCATAAAGACACACGATGAAAGTGAAACGTTTGTACTCAGGAAAAAATACAACGAAAAGCCAACATCACACGGTGTTCCCAGGTGGTCACCCATCCAAGTACCGACCATGCGTACCGTTGCAAAACTTCAATGATCGGACGAGAACTGGGTGTAATCAAGAACGTAATGGCATCGCAAAATTAGCGTACTACAGTAAGTACATTTTGATATAATTAAATGATTTATTATAAGAAATAGTAACTTAAATTAGTGTAGATACAAAACTTTAATAGTAATATAATAATATATACAAAACGATTCCCAGAAAACATTATAAAGATAACAAGATAATGAAACTCCCCTTATTTAAATGAAATATTAATAATAAACAACTTTATAGCCACCCTTAAAGCATGAATCTAAAGATATTTCACGGAGAAAACATAAAATAGAAGTTAATGGATATTAAAATAAGCCCACGAGGAAACCGAAACATGAATTTCATTTTAGAGCCAATGAATACAACGATAGACCGTAGACATTTGCAATAAGAGAAGTCGTCAAAGTCACGTGCCCCTTTTTCTCAGATGATTGCTTATGGCACGTAACGAGCCAATCCAGACGCCTCGGGACGCTGGCACCAAAGAAAAACAGCCCTGTGATATTTATATAAAAAAAAACAAAGGTAACACAACAAAGTGACGAAAATTGTATTCGAAAGGAAACTGTTGAATTCAATAAGGCCTTTGATCTCGTCGCCTCGCAGAATTAAAATTTGATTTTTGAGAGAGCTTTTTGTTAATCGACGCCGGAGGTTTTCGTTCATCCGTTTTCACCCACTCGAGAAATTCAATTAGATTTTGTGAAGTTTCCAATCACAGTTCTGTTGTTTGTTGTGTTTTGGTGTCGTTACCAGATACTGGGAATTTTAGGAGACCGAAACTTGAATTAAAGAAAAAACAAATCAGGATTTCAAAACTCTTAGTAACAATAATTAACAAAATCTTCTATTTTTAATTCATTGTAAGTAACAAACGAATTTTATAGTATCAAACTAATTAAATCAAGGTCTAGGTATATACTACACTTACATACTAATGATATATATCATTTTGTTTGAATATTATTATAAATACTACGGATATTGACCTAAAGACTAAAGACCTAAAGACCTTTTACGGCTTTACCGGACCACTAAGGCGAGCGTTTATGGCACTCAGCCAATGATTTCCATTTAAATTTGTAAGCTCTTATATATTAAGCATGTTAGTTTCACATCTCGCTCGACAAGAAATATACGTAAGAGTTGTTGAGATATGTATGCTTGGTACACATATACGTTTCAACAACTCATACATATACGAATAGTTAGCTAGGTTAACTAAGATAGGTCGCGAATTGCATGTAACGGGCAACAGCCAAGCCGAGGTGTGCCGTGCACCCTTGAGCTAGTTGCCATAAATAAAATCGGCTAAATGCCTTAAGCGCTCGCCTGAGTCCGGTGAAGTTGTTAAGACCTTGCTAGGTGAATAGCGTAGTCAGTTCGAGAAAAAAAAATAGTTTCACTTCTAGTAGGTCACATTAGTAACAACTTAACTGCTTCAATGTCAACAGAAAAAAACTCCCTGTTTGTATATCTGCTCATATGCTTATTACTTGAAAATCACTGAGTAGATGATGGCTCAATTGATATTCTTAGTCAGAGCTTTCTGTGGTGGATAATATATTGATGAAACCATGACATGGTGTTAGAGATTTTTCTACGTGTGACTAGCAAAATACCACACTGAAGTTGAAAATTTCTCGCCAATATCCTGTTGATGTCTTCCGATAACTACACTTAAGTTCCAATTCTCACTAGATATGGCATGGTGCATCGGAACACGATATACTTTTTTTTACAGTATAAGTGTATGTTATGATCTGATCTTGTTTTGTTACATTAAGTTTTGAAATTAACAGTTAAATTAAATCGACATAAAATGACCTCTAGTGTATTCTGTTCCAATGTTTCTCCAAAAAAAATGAACACGTATAATGCAACAGATACATACCAATCAACGTTACCATAAATGTAATTTTCATAGTTAAATCACACTCAAGATTAGCCATATATGGTCTTCAATTTAAAATCAATATTTAAATGTGAAATATGCTATGGAATTAAAAAGACTATTAAAAGTACATTAAAAATAAAGCAGGTGCGTGTGTCTAGACATAAATAATACAATATATATCAATCAGTTTCAAAAAATGTGTGTCTATCAGTCTGTCTGTCGGTTTGTATGAACACGTATGACTGCTAAAGTATTCACAATAAAACCACACCAAGAAAATCATAAAGCATATCTCAGAAAATAACCTCATCTTTGTTTAATTAAAATCGGTCCACGAGTTATCAATAGTTATTGTAATTTTAATGACGACGCGGCGTAAGTACGAGAGAAAAGTAGATTAGTAACTGGGTTGAATGCATTCAGATACTTTATTAATCACACATTTATATATTTGGTTTCACGCGGACGCAGGCACGGGCACAGCTAGTGTACTATAAAAGTGAATTTTATAATTTACGATACAAAGTCAAGAATAATTTAGAAAAAAATATATAGTTATAATTGAATTAATAATAAAACTTCCATACTGAAATCGCAGACATGAATTATATTACGGTACTGAATTTAAATTACTAGCGAAGTTTTTAAGCGTCAAATAAAATGGGAAACGTGGGTAAAATTAATTTCTCAATTTATTTTGACGACATCTCTACGTGTGCATGTGGTTATTAAGTTATTATGGCTTTATTAAAGTAATCCAGTAACATTTATTTTAGTCCTTATGTGATAGTAGATAAAGTTTACATCACTATTCTTTTTCTTGGAATACTTTCAGAATATTCATGAATGTTTTTATTCCTGATTTTAGGATATTTATTAATGTCTCGCGCTTCGAGTATTACATTGCATTGTATATATTTCTTTTTACTATAATCCGTGTAGTCGTTTTTAGTTTTATGTGCAAATAAATCAGTTGTGTCACTGACACGATCTATATTCGTTCTCGCTCCACGATTTATTCGTAATATCCTAGTGTCCGAATTTTCAATCATTCTTCGATGTGTTTGTTCTCTGCACATTTTTCATCTGTCTAACGGTAGAGTTATATGACCAAATATGCTAGAGCTATAGTGGAGCTATTACTGGTTGGTATGAACGTGTTGGCTCGCCCAGGGTAGTATTACTCTCCCATAGAAAACCGACGTGAAGTAATAATTTTTTTTGGGGTGTAAGGGGTATCGTGTAACATCTTAAGACACCCAAGCCAACCTCACCTGCACGTGGTGTACCCTGCTGAATAACGAACGAGGCAATGGCGAAAGCGGGGTGGTAGGGTTTTACAGCCTGACTGGGTCGCAACCACCATGTATTTGGCGAAAAAGCACGTCATAGTGACTCGCTTCTGCGCGTCGCGTTTCGGGATCAGCCTGTGCATATCCAGTACCGAGTGACTTTCGTCATTATAGCCGGCATGACAGCGGCGACCGGCGATGGATAATCTGTCTCTCGGTAGTTGCCGATGTTTTTGGATTGTACTATACTTAACATCAGGCGTAGTGCAGTCACTATATCGTGCTTCAATAAAAAAAAAAAACAATAATGCTTGCATTATTGCGTTTCGTTTGGTTAGTGAAAGTGCCGGAGGCCTACCTCCTTTCTCCATCCCCTTCCTCATCCCTCCCTCTCCCCTTCCTCCAAACACAAGCTGGCAACGCCCTTGCGAATCCGCTGGTGTTGCAAGTGTCTATGGACGGCGGTGATCATTTAACATTAGGTGACGCACCTATTCGTTTGCCACTTATGCCAAAGAAAAAGATAATAATTTTCATTCAGCTAAGACTACTTTTTATAGTGTGTCCGACTATCTGCATCTAGTTTGATACATAATACATTTCTGACAAATATTACAAGCTTGTAAAACGTACAATATTTATGATTTATATATAATTTTGTTTTATAATTTTGGTTTCAGCATCCAAACTTCAAAATGATTACGCCATTGTTTAGTAAGTTATTACATTTGTTTTGTGATAATTTCAATGATACAACAAGAGGATGACCCCGTTAATAAAACTTTCAAAGGAGTTTTGTGGCATCTAAGAATCCACTTCACTTTTACACAATGGCCGAACTATATTACGTATAATACCATAAATATTACAAATTATAGTGTCAAGTAACACAAGATCATGAAAAAAAGTCACTACATGACACACTGAAAACCCCGCCAAAAACTGCTATATGAATATTATAATATATAGTCGTTTATCGCGCTATCTGTGTGTTTACTTAGTTCTTCTTAACTACGCAGCAGATTTTAATGTGGTTTTCACCATCGCTTACAGAAATTCTTCCGCAGGATTTCTCAGTATATTATATTTATAAAACGTCAAGAGGGAAAGTCAATATATTCTAATGAAGTCGTAAAAACATTTTTTGGATGCTTATATAGTAACTGTTGGTTAAATTAAAATAACGTACTATAGAAAATTCCTTGATGTATATATATGTATGTATGTATATGTACATATAACTTTTATTTCTTAAAAATTATTAAATAAATAATTGGTTAATTGTGACGCTATTTTGACCAAGACAGTATTATTTAATACATAGATTATATTTCAGATTTCAAATTATGCGAAACACAAAAAAAAATTGCTTGTCTTACGACATATAGGAAGCTTTTTTGAATTCCATATACTGCAAATCTCTAAGTGTGAAAAATGGATCTAAATTGTTTAGACACTTATAACTAATTTGAAACTGCGACGACTCGGCAAAAAACAGTAACATTCTATAAAAAAAATTGATATATAAAAAAATTTGACAGACAATTACCAATCAACTTCATGATGTCGCTTTTAGATGTCGGGGAGCGCGTGCGTTCTAAAAATGCACTCTCATTTTTCCCAAAAGCGTCAAAAGAAGTATGATTTCACTAATTTCAAAAACAATAGACGGAATGCATTCCAAACTTATTTAAGACAAGCTGTGCACGCCACTTCGTCCGCGTGGAACCTTATATAGAAAACAGTGACTAATAAAGCCATATGAATGTATTAAGTCAATTTCCTTATCTACTTTAGACTCGTACTTTAGTCGCGTCGTCATTAAAATTACAAAAACTTTTGATAGAGTTTAATGAAATTAAGACTAATTGCTACTCGAAGGTATTATTCTGATTTTCTTGAAGGTTTTATCATGAACACAGACGAACAGATGAACGGATAGACATTTCTATGAATAATTGTAATGTATTTTATTACTTGTTTCTAGACATCTGCAACATTTTTTTTTTATCAAATTCCTAAAAAGTAACGACACCATACTTATTATATGAAAACATTTGAATTACGACACTACATATGTATATATAAGCCACATTTTTCTATGATTCAAATACTTAACATTTACCTTATTGCGCGTCGTTCACCAATCTCGTCGGTGAAAAAACATTGCCTTCTTGTTGGCTCCAACGAACTGGTAAAGTCAATACACTCAATACGAGTGAAACACTAACGAGCCCATCACTGTCGGCTCCCACGGTAAATATTGTTTCGTCTCGAGACAGTTATTCCATGAAAATCGTTGAAATTGAAATACTTTCCGGGTTGTTAGTGTTTGTACGTAAATAGTAATAAAATTATTTACAAATTGTCACTAAAACTGTTTGACAAATTGTATCTTGTTTTTATATTTTTTTTTTTTATTGTAGCACGGCAAAGGGACTGCACTATGCCTGATGGTAAGCATAGTGCAATCCAAAAATAATACCGACCACCAATTGACACACTGTCCATCGCCGGTCGCCACTATCATGCCGGCCTATAAAAAGCTGGATATGCACAGGCTGATCCCGAAACGCGACCCGTAGAAGCGAATCACTATTACGGGCTTTTTCGCCATATACATGGTGGTTGCGACCCAGTCGGGCTGTAAAACCCTACCACCCCGCTTGCGTCACTGCCTCGTTCGTTATTCAGCAGGGTGCACCACGTGCAGGTGAGGTTGGCTTGGGTGTCTCAAGTCTTATGATATTATTCGACACCCCTTACACCCCTAAATATAAAACGGAACAGAACAGAATGATAAAACAAAAATAGAAATCCTTATTAATATTACAAATACGAATGTGGATTTGTTTGTAACACTCTATATATGCATAC